>JAADVO010000291.1:0-36578 GCA_023335655.1 Globisporangium spiculum | reverse complement strand
GAGACAGAGTGGCAGAGCTCCGGCGCGACCCGCACGACGACCTGGAGCAGAGTCGAGTCTGGAGCGACAGGTTTCATCACTGCCTACCCGCTCTCGCGGATCTTGATCTGGTGCGAGCTCAAGAGGGAGCCTTCGGATATCTCCATCGAGCTCCAGACCATCACGACGCGTTTTGCTTCGACGATTTTGCGAATCGCCATGTTGACTCGGATCAACACCGAAGCAGCGAGAGGGAAAGATAGTAGCACAACGAACCACTGTAAGATCCCAAATTTCGATTTTAAACGCGAAAAGATCATGCGCAAAATTTGAAATGAGCTGAACCTTGCAGATGGTTGGTATCCATAGCCGAGTTAATTGGCTACATTATGCACATTTTCAGATGTACAAAGAGAGCACTTCTTGTTTCTACACGCGGCTTCGAAAATGCAAAACAGTGGCTGCCAGTCCATGTACGATCCTCGATACAATTTCAAGTGTCCAAACAAACGAGTTACGAGCAAACTATGCATTGGCAGTGGACAATGCTGTCACGCATATTAACATGTTTGGTGAGCACTGTGAGCCAACCAACCATTCTAGCAAATAGCTCTACAGAGCATTTTTGCTTCGCAGACGCTTTAGTCTGGTACAAGCATCAGCACGATGACTCATAAAGTGGTTACTTATTTTAAAGCCAATCAATGCGCTTTATTTTGAGAAAATAGAGTATAGACTCTTTTGATTCGACAAAATCATTTGAGATGGAAGTTAAACTGTGCAGACACAGACATCACTCTCTCTTTAGGCTCGAGAGAGAAGAAGAAGCACTCGCAGGAGGAAAAGGAGGACTTGGCGATGGCATTCGATCATGTTGGCGGAGGCGATGGCGGTGGAGTCGCAAGAGGCGCTGTGGTGATGGGCGCGTCTTCCGGTGAGCTCCTGGCTGTGAATGAAGACCTGCGAGGCGACAGAGGAGGAGAACAACACGGGAAGCTCGATGTGATGGCAGATTTGCTGCGAGACGACGCACGCGATGACGGATTTGATGCACCAGCTCAGGTACTACCGCAGCGTGATGGTGGTTGTGGTGATAGGGGTGATGGCAACAGCGATGGGCTGTTGCTGTCGGTGGACGCGCTGCTGTTTATGCTGGAGGAAGAGGAAGACGAGCTGCTACTGCTGGATGGAGTGAATGTCGATGCCATCGATCTGGCGGGCCTGGATTTCAGCGACTTCAGTGGATCGACAGACAACTCGAGCGGAGATCAGTGCGATAGTCTCTGCAACCTCGAGCCAAGAGTCAGTGGTGGTGCCATTCGGTCGTCGCGTATGGATGGCAAGCCACAAGAACTTCCGATGAAAGCAAGTACAAGCGAGATTCGTTTATCACCACCTCGTTCTCGGAAACTTCATGCGATAAAACCAGCTACTACTCTGGCCATTGTGGCCGTTCAGAGCAAAGGCTCCACCTCCCGAACAGAAAGCACAAAGAAACCAAACTCAAGTGGTGGTCGCAAACGTGTGAAGGACGAGTTGGAGTACCTGCGTCAGCACGTGAGCGACTTGGAAGAGCAGCTGCGAATGCTCAAGCCACAGCAGGGCGAGCACTCTCAATCGACGCGCGATCCGTCGTTATCTTCTTCTAATTCCCTATCGTCAACTCTGTGGAAACGCGTGGCATCGCGCCAACAGGATGGGAGGCGAAAAGCTGAAGCCGAGAATGCGAGACTGCGCGATTTGCTGGAAGCGCAGCTGCGCCTCGCGCGCAGTCTAGCGCGAACGCTGCGCAAGCGTCCAAACCTAGCGGTATGGGAAACTAAGATCTGTTGGATAGCTGATCGCAATGCACTAACGAAAGCTCTGGTGTGTTTTGCTTATTCCTGTAGGACGTCAATCCGATGGGCCTGGCATCCGAAGTGAAGTTACGGCAGCTCAACCCGTACACCACAAGCGAGGTCTATGCCCACTTAGAGGAGACGATCGGTCCGTTGTACGCCTGTGTGGATGACGTGCTCCGAGAAACGGGGCTCAGTGGAGCGACAAGTACAACGACGCTGAAACGGGAGATCAAGGAGAGTCAAGTGAAAATGGACGCATGCGGCCGCTTGTTCCTCGAGATCGTGGACTCGAGCATTATGCCGTTCGACCTGCAGGTCACGAGCAGAAGCTTCTGGAAGCTTTTCAGTCACTCCAAACAGGGCGAGCTCCGATACGGCATGTGCTCGCTCAAGGCAATGGAGTTGACGGGCGACACGCTGCGTGGCGAGTACTCTGTGAGTTGGCCAGTGCAGAATACAGAAGCCCTGGTCCACGGGCACTTGCTGGGGAAGCAGATCACTGATGAAAACCGCGTTGTGTATATCCGGAGCAGCGTGGGGGAGCTGAAATCCAGTCTATTTGACTCGGAGCGCGTCGCAGTTCGCGAGACAGGGTGGACGGTGATCGAAGAGCTCCCGCCGAGCGAAACTGGGGGTAGTCCATCGACGATCATCCAGCTAGTCGCGCGGATGACGCCTGAAGTTGGAAAGAGTCACATGGCGGCTGGCGACTCGTTTGTCTCGGAGAGCCAGTCGAGCCTCGTGGGCGTGCTCACGGACCTCGTGCTCGGCGCATTCCAACAAAACCTCGACTCGATGCACGAGATGGTCGAGAGCATGATCCTGATGGAGATAGCGCAGGGATAATAATACTACGTATATAACGCTTTTGGTTAGTGAACGATCATATACTACTGCTGTATAAACAATAGTTCTGGTCGAATTGAGTCTTTGCAAAATATTACTTCGACGAGAAACTAAACATGCTATTCGTTCATTATTCGCGTGTCAGATTGACATATCTAATCGTTTCTGAAGTGTGTGTTCGTATCAGTGAAGCTATGGCGGTAGGGTATACACTCGCTCGACATCTAAAAATCCAACCTTGTGGACTCATTCGCAAACGCACAGACAGTAAGCGAGTTCGCTATTCGGTAGCCGTGCTCACTCACTCACTCGCCTGTTTCTCTTTGTTTGTCGTTCTTCGTTTACTTTCCCGACAGTTTCTTGGCGATTTCGGCAAAGCTCTCGCCCTGCACGCGCGCGATCTCCAGCTCGAGCTCGCTTGGCTGGCGCGAGCCGTCGGCGCCCGCGAGCGTGCCTGCCCCCCACGGAGAGCCGCCGTGGATCTCGTCCAAGTTACCGAGCAGCGGGGTGCGGTAGCCCAGCGGCACGAACGTCATGCCGTGGTGCGCCAGGAACGGCGTGGTGGTCATTGCTGTCGTCTCCTGACCGCCACCGAGCGTGCCTGTGCTGAAGAAGATGCCGCAGGGCTTGCCGATCAAGCCGCCGCTCGCCCAGAGCCCCCCGCAGGCGTCAAAGAGCCCTTTCACCTGCGATGGAAGCATGCCAAAGCGCGTGGGCAGTCCCAGCAGGATGCCGTCGGCCTCCTTGAGCGTGTCCGGGGTAGCGATCGGGTGGTCCGCTGCCTTTGGCGCCGCGTGCATGCGCTGAAGCAGGTCGTCCGGAAGCGTCTCCTGCACCTGGAAGAGCTGCGTCTCGACGCCCGGAACGCGCGAAGTGCCCGCCTTGATCGCGCTCGCGAGCTTGCCGATGTGTCCGTACATGGAGTAGTAGACGACAGCGATCTTGGTCATGTTGGCTGCTGGGGGCTGTCGTTGGGGATGATGTGGACTGTTGGGTGCGAATTGCAGTGTGAGCAAGTCCAGCGTGGCGACGTGTGGCTCAACTCTCAGCTTGAAGTGTTTGAGCACCAAAGCATCAACCAAAAAGGGTTCAATTGCGGATTACGTCAGGAACAAAACGCGATGGCAGTAATACTAGCAAGTCCAAAGTTGATGCCAATTTGTTGAAAATAGTCTATTTACAGTGTAAAACTCTTGACAGATGTGTATTTTATGGTCCAGATCCAGCGACCGGGTCAGCTTGTATCACACAACTCGTCCTGTGATAGTAGATATGGTTCTTCAGACACTGTATGGAGGACGAGTCCTATCTTATAATCACAAGCAAGTCCCCAGTTCCGCTGCTGAAATGGTCGGGTGTTTATCACCACTGGCTCCGGCATCCATCTCTCTGCTGCTGGTGATAACTGCTCGATCGTCCAGGTACCTGGTCGCTCTACTCACACATCGCACTTTGGAGACTCGCGGAACAGCATTGGCCGTTTTACAGTATGCGCACCGTCACCAGCTGAAGCAGTTCAGTCGATTCAGTCTCCTGTTGTTGAGATTGTGGATCTGAAGCAATGTCTGCGTAGACTATACTCGCTCTACTCACCTTGCAGAACCATAAACAACTTCACATCTCTATTTTATATACAACTCTAAGCTCTCGTCATTTGGGCTATGATCATGTTCTCGATGAGCTGGTACATCGAGTCAAGGTTTTGTTGGAACGTGCCGAGCACGAGGCCCGTGAGCACGCCGACAAGGCTCGACTGGGTCTCCGACACGAACGACTCGTTCGCCTGGCCACGTTGGACGAGATCAAGGACCGGCTTATCGATGCATGCAACAGTGGCGAATGCGCGACGCTGAAGCGCGCGTGGACGTTGCGTCCGCTGGTCGCGATGACTTCGTAGGGCATCGACGAAGGGCTCACGTGGATCGCAGCACAATCGTCGTCGTCATCGTCAGATTTATCATAATCACCACACTCATTATGCCGCTATCATCAGAATTGGATGACATCCTGATCTGATTCGATTCGCTTTTGCAAGGGAATCAGGCGATTACGGCATAAAATGAGCGAGTCATCGTCTTCTGAAGGCCGGAACTCTTGTGGACCACATTCCATGGGTCGCTTTTCAGATTGTCGATTGGCTAAAATTCAGCAGCTCACTTGATGATTGGTTGAAATCTATACTTAGTATTTAACGCAAAGCGTTTTTCTCGTTTTTAATCTGTCAGACAAGGGAAAACATGGTGAGGAAATCGAAAATATGCGCCATTTGCAAGAGCCCACTTCCTTCCCAACAAGCCAAAGCCAAGGAAACCACGAGAGCGACGATGGAGGACGAGCTCGCGGGTCTGCACGACGCGTTCACGTTCCTGCTGGAGGAGATCGACCACGAGGACCTCGCGCGCTCGCTGACGATCGAGGCCGCGCGCGACGCTCCCCCGGTCAGCGTGTTCTCGAATGCGTTCGCGGCGCACGCGTTCTCGCAAGCGCAGCTCTACCACGTCGTGAACACCGTCGCCTCGGGGCAGCTCCAGAACGGATCGTCGTTCGGAGGAGGAGGAGGAGGAGGAGGAGGAGGAGGAGGAGGAAACGACGATACGCAATGGCAGCAACAGCATGCGGCGTACGCGTATGCGCAGCTCGCGTATGAGCAGCAGCAGCAACAACAGCAGTCTCGTGTACCACCAGAGCAACAACAGCAGTCCCGTGAATCAGAGCAACATCAACTGCAGCAGCAACAGCAGCAGATCCAGCCGTACGGTATGGCGGGCGGGTATGAAGCCGCGGCAGCAGCAGCAGCAGTAGCGATGGGGAGATCGCTGGGTCGTCCGAGTATGGAGTCGATACTGTTGAAACACGAAGACGTGGTGCTCACGCCACTCCCCGTGGAGATTTCGATCCGAGAGGGTATGGCACGAGCCAAAGATCGTGGTGATGGTGATGATGATGTGGTCGCTGTAGCGGCAGTGACCCCTCCGTCATCGATGCGCAGTGATAGCAGCGTGAACAATGACACTGAGGACGAAGCAAGTGGCGCGAAGCCTCGAGAACAGCAGCAGCAGCCGCGCAAGCCGATGGAGAACTCGACCCGCAAGCGCCAGAAAGAGGAGCTCGCGTACCTGCGCGACAAAGTGCTGGAGCTCGAAACGGAGCTCCGGTCGATGCAAGACCGAGCGCGCGCGAGCGCAGTCCACAGGGCGAAGAAGAGTAGGACTGTAGAGAACGAGGGAGAGCAAACAGAGGAAGAGACTGCGTCATCATCCGAATCCGCATCGCCCAGCGCATTTTCGCCGTCCCCGTCGCCATCGCCGTTTGATTCCAAGAGCACTGCATTGGCGGCTGCGCCAAAAATCTCGCTCTGGGAGCGCGTCGCGAAACGGCAGATGATCGAGAAGCAGAAAGCCGAGATGAAGAACCTGAAGCTCAAGGAGGCGCTCGAGGACCAGATCAAGATCGCCAAGAGCCTCGAGAAAGTGCTCAAGAAGCGACCGAGTGCGACTGTAAGTACCTCCATGCTGATAGTGCGGGGATTTTACTGCTGCTACTGTTTGTTATGGATGTGATCCTCAACTGATTCGTTGTGTGTCAATCCGGTTTTGTTATGGGAAATAGCTCTCCACTACCCAGGTGTTGGACTCGGTGCAGGTACTCAACAGCAAGCGCTTCTGCACGCTGAGTCGCAGTGAAGCGAGCATCTACGACATGTTGATTTCCAATACCGACCAAGTGTACGCTGAACTCGAGGGCGTATGGGCTCACAACGAGTACTTGCAGATGGACGAAGACATCAACGACACGAAGCTCATGGTGGACTCATCGAACCAGCTGTACATGGAGATCACGCACGCCAAGATCATCCCTTTCGACCTCCAGACGGTGATCGACGGCGTCTGGCGGTGCCTCTCGCTCGCGCACGTGCCGATTGCCGATGGCGTGTACGAAGCTGTCGAACGCACGGATGACACGATCTGCGCCAAGGCCACGATGACGCTCCATTTGCGCAACACGCAGGCGTTGGTGCACACGCGGTTTGTGATGAAGAAATATATCGAGGAGGACCGTATCGTGCTGGCGTGCGAGTCGTCGACGCACAGCGAAGGACCGAGCGAAATCGTGCACGGACTCAAGTGCTTGGAGAAAGGCTGGGTTGTGATCAAGCCTATGGTCAATAGCAGCTCCGAGGAAGGCACTCCCCCCAGCACGATCATCCAGCTGTGCATGCGCATGACGCCAACGATCTCTGGCGATGTTCTCGAGTCGCAGTGGCGACACACAGGTGCGATCACGGATTTAATTCTCGGAGCGTTCAACAAGAGCCTTACGCTTCTTTACCAGACAGTCGAGAACCTCATCATGGAGTCTCTGGCGCCACCGGAGTCACTTGCGCCGCCTGCGATCACACCCGTGCCGTGATACATGCACGTCCAATCAAATAGTATATTACGTCTGAGTGAGCGAGCGAGACGGTGGGGCAGTACTCGCATACACACAAGGTGATGCGGTACTTTATAGCTTTTGTCTAACGGTATTCTGAGATGTTGAATATTATAGTTGTGCTGTTTTAGATGCGTTGCCCTTGGTTGTGTGTGACTTGATTGGTGGGTTGCTTTACCAGCCTGGATATTGATCTCAAGCATTTTCCGGGACCTGGCTTGGCTGACTACAAGAGAGAGGCGGCAAGAAATGTGAGTTTGCAAGCTACTTACACACGTGCCAAGAATGCGAACGCCAAGGTCCTTCTTGGTCACGCCTGCTCAGGTTTGATTGCGGTTGGTGTGCTGGAAGCAGTGCTGCTCGGCCCTGACGTGGGAGCTCATGATTGGCTGGCTCACTTTCGTTTTTGCTAAGAGTTCATTTTAGGTCCGTCAGTGATGCAGTGGAAATCCTAACAATGGTCTCTCGCTGCTTGGGAAGAAGCCTCTTGATGGATTGGAATAAGCAAGCGCTGGGGAGTCGCAGATCGTGCCAGGAAACCAACGAACGCCTGAGAGAGATCCAGAGTCACAGAAGTGCAGCTATTAAAAAAATACGTAGCTCGGTTGAGAGTGATTGGTTAGTTTCCGAGTTCTTCTGTGTGTGACAAGCTTTGATTGAAAAAAGTAGCCATCTTCACTGACATGATCCCATGTTGAAGTGCAGGTTCAAGTCATTTCGGAAGATTGCTGGCTGGCAGCAGGCATACAAAATCCAAGAGGAGTTCTTTTTTTCTTGCCGTTGTGAGCAGAGGAACGGACGTCGCGTTGACGTTGGCTTTTGGTTTCTTGCGTGCTCTATCACGTACGTACGTGCGCATGATTTCGTATAACTCACCGTTCTCACAAAGAACTTGGATCTCATTGTGATCTAATATGGAGATCCGCTACACCGTCACCACTTTTGGGAGCCTCAGAGTGGCTTTTCCAGTGAGCAGCTCACATTGCCCACCCTGAGTCCCTTAGTGAAGAAGCCGTTCGCTCACAGCCATCGACAAAGCGCAACCTCTGGAAGCAATGCCCAACATGGAAGACGACGATGGAGGTGCGGAAAGGCTCTGTTTAGATCAATGTTGGCGTTCTGTTTTGGCTGAATCAACTCCGATTGACAGTGTGTACTGCTGCCTATCGTGTATACTATAGATTATGGCACTTTCGTTGATGACACAGGCGACGATAAGCCCTACTCGAC
This sequence comes from Globisporangium spiculum, assembly GCA_023335655.1. NCBI lineage: Eukaryota > Oomycota > Peronosporomycetes > Pythiales > Pythiaceae > Globisporangium > Globisporangium spiculum. The sequence continues at coordinate 28,251 of JAADVO010000291.1, read as the reverse complement.
TGGTGTCAACAGCGCACTGCCTGGCTCGAATCGGAAGTGGCTCATACTTGCGATCCTCTCGGTACTTTCAGGGGTCAACCAAGGCGTTTGCTACTCGTACGCACCGATCGCCACGATCGCTGAAACGCGATGGGAGCAACATGTGAGTATTGTTTGATGTAGTGCAGTATCTGTTCGCTGGGCTTATTCCACTTAACATATCCTCTTTGGCTGGACATGTCTGTTTCTGTAGATCCACTCCACCGAGCTGATCACCGTGTTCTTCATCTCGTACCTTCCGTGCTCGTTCATTGGCTCGTGGCTCATGGACAAGAAAGGACTGCGCTATGGTGTGCTGCTTGGCGCGTTCCTCCAAGCTCTTGGTGCATCGCTCCGCTACGCTGCGACGTTCTTATCTGCTGAGTATGAGGCTTGGGTCACACTGTTGGGCCAGATCATCGCGTCGATTGCAATGCCTTTTATGGTAAACTCGCCGCCGGTGCTTTCTGCAAACTGGTTCCCGCCATCGCTGCGAGCTACATCAACGAGCATCGCGGTGAACACAAACGCGATTGGCACAGCTCTGGTGTACCTCACTGCACCGTTCATCGTGCAGACGCAACAAGATCTTCCGGCGTGGAACCTCTGCGTCGCAGCTGTCGCTGTGCTCTCGTGGGCGTTCGCGCACTTTTTCTTTCGATCGTTTCCACGATCATCCTCACGATTCGAAGACGATTCGATTGCGTCAGACGTACAGCTGCAAGAAGAGTACGACTGGCAGCAGTGGTGGAACGCGTTCTCCCACAAAGGGTTCTGGAACACGGTGCTTGCGTTTTCAGTAGCAGAGTGCGTCGTGAACGCGATCTCTGCGCTGCTGAGCAAGTTCCTGCGCGCTGAGGGCTACTCCAAGCCAGAGGTTGGGATGATTGGCGCGGCTTTTATCGCGAGCACGCTCCTGGGCGGTCATGTCATCAGCCAGTACGTCGACAAGAAGCGCAAGCACACGGAGGCGATGCGCTGCTGCCTGTTGCTGACTGCGGTCTTCATGGCAGCGTTCAAGCTCACACTCAGTGTCAACGGTGTACTCATGTTCGCAAGTCTGATGATACTCGGCGCGTTCCTGGGGCCGCTGCAACCAGTGGCGCTGGAGCTCGGAGTCGAGTGCGCGTTCCCCACTAGCGAAGCCACGGTCGCTGCGCTCCAACAGCTCTGTGGGAACCTGCTGTCTGCGGTGCTGGTGCCGGGGCTGAGTCTGCTGCGACGAGCACATACTGATGCGACGGGCCATGTCCCGACCAAGTTCTTCTACGCGAGCCCCGAGTGGGTCATGGCGATCGTCATGACGCTCACTTTCGTCGCGTTCTGCTTCTAGTAAGTCCCGAGATTTGATCGGTGGAGTGTGAGAATGCTTATGCCTGTGATGTCTGGTTATTAACTGTGCTTGCTTGTGTATCCGATGTATCTATCGTACAGCAATGGGGAATACAAGCGGTTCGACCACGAATCGAGGTTTTCGCGTTTCCTTCCGTCGCAAGCGCTGCTATCGACCAACAACAAGCTCAGCATGGCGACGAAGACGCCATCGTACTTGACACTGACAGTCAAGAAGACTGAGGAAATTGACATAGTTGACCAGAGCAACAGCGACGGAGTCCTCCGATACCCAGCGCCGGTGGTGAAATTCCAGTAGATTTATCGGCATCCAGATTCCCCGAAAACTCTATTATTACGCCATGCAAGTCGATTCTTTCTTTCTGATAACCTTACTACAGCTTCAAATCCATGATAGAAGGCTGAGTCTGGCATTGTAAACGGAGATCCTGTGTGCTACCACGTGCTGGCACATCGCTAAGGGTGAAGAACTGGTCGTATTGAGAAAGCTGGAGAAAGCGTGTCTTTTCAAACTCCAGAAATTGGCGTACAGCATTCTATCGAATACAAGTCCATTTGGAATTAATATTTTTAGCCATTAAATACATCTAAGGTAGAAATAGGTAACATGATTGGACAAAATAAACCGGTAGGGCGTTTAATAGAGCATAACTTCGCGCGGTCTGAACCTATAGTATACTATATAGCGCGTTTCTATTGATTTTACTATGACCGTACTTACACAGGATCTTTTCTATAGTACCTTCTTTTCTACTTGGTTTTCCAACGTAGACAATCTCAATAACTTTGATGATCGTATTGGACCCTACTCATTGACTCGGGATGTCGATGCGACCGAAAGTCCTCTTTTGGACTGGACGCCGCTCCTTGATGAACGTCCGCTGTCGCTATTCCAAGGCAGCGTGAGTGAGTACGGGTGATATGAGAAGTTATTGCCATCCTCCTTTTATATTTTTTTCCCTCGCTTTCTATTTTCTACAAAAAGTATGTATTGCTAGACCCCAGCTGACATGCTGAAACTTCAATCTTGGGTATCCACGCCATCACTTGCAACCGTTTTTGTGTCTTCAAGACAGGGCTTGCTTGCATCCCGACGGAGTTCAGTTGCCGATCTGGCGCTGGTTCACGGAGACGAGTCACTCATTGAAATAGCAATTACCCAAATTCTAATCGGACTTTCGCCAGGTATGTATGTGTACAGCATATTAGGATGTGAAACAGATGCCCCCGACCCAGTCCTGAAGCTGACGTGGATGGAACTTGCGCACACCAAGTCCCAATTGTAACTGAGAATTGTCTGAAACTAGCTAGCCCCATGCCTCTAGCAGATTCTTATGTATTTGCGTTCCCTAAAGTTAGTCCTTCAGTTAACGAAAATTTGATAGTGGCGTCACCAAATCGTTCCCAGCTACGATAAGTGTCAGCACCTCTTTTGAAACTGGACTTGTTTCTTTCTGGGACGGTGTCTACCTCCAGTATCAACAATATATCTAGCATTCCAGCTCGACCGCAGTGCCCAAAAGATTGCGTTTGGTATGTATTGTCGAGGTGGTGTAGCAGGGGATAGTGCACCGGTCGGGTATGATTGCAAAAGTCACATCGTGCGCTGAATGAAATGGTTGAGTGTGCAATATCTGCAACCACGGCGGGTGTGCGTTCAGACCACAATAATTGATATGCACAACCAACCACCTGAGCGAGCTCAATGTAGCTTTTTCCAAATGGATCAAAAATGAACGTTGTCTTGAATGATAGCAATTAATAGAAAAGAGAGCATACAAGTGAAAATTCTTGAAACAGGAGTCGAGGCTCATTTTTCTTTTAAGAAATGGAAAGCTGACTGACAGTAGTCGGTGTGTCAGCTTTTCAGTGACTGAGCGAGAGTTGCAGAGAGGTTGTCGAGACCACTTTGGATGACAAATCAATGCTGGTCCACCCATTTGCTCGCGAGCCTGTCACACATTTCCAACATCCTGTCTAGAGAGTGTGAGTGTGAAGATTCTGCGCTGGGAACTCTTACCTTCCTTAGCAATTCCTCCCAAAATCGATAAACTATTGTATTATAAGTGTACAGATAAATATTTATAGAAGGATTTAAGCAGCAGCGGGATAGATGAAAGGGACGTACGACAGAAATAGAAAGCATGATTTAGTATCTATCAAAGGAATCAAATTAGAAAGTGCAGACATGGCTCCCCGAGAATCTTTGAGCCATGTCTTACCGACTGACAGAGTCCTGATGTAAGTATGCCAGTAAGCAAACTATCTATCATTCGATGAGCTTTGCAATTGCGAGCGACTCGCACCCTTCAAACAGCAACACTTTGAATGCAAACACGCATCTCGACAGAGTTTAGCGTCGAATAAATGAAAGCCGGCTTTCAACTCTAAAATGAAATGCTCAGCGAAAAAGATCCTCGCTTGCTTCTAAAATATTATAAAAACTCGTCTTTTTCGGCACTGTTTCAAAGAAAGTGCAACTTCTGTTTTTGTATCTGAGTGCAACTCTCGATCTGTGTGTGAAACGACTCCCACACTCATCAGGCCGCCAGCGCCAAGTCCTATGTGTGGATGAGGCCGCAGTCGCATTGATCAGTCGGTCAGGAGGGACCTGCTCAGCTCACGCGAAGGACCGCGCTTTCAGCTCAGCCCCCGCCAGCACTCACTCTCGCGCCGCCGCCTCTATCGACGTGCATTCAGTTCGTCTGCACAGCCCACAGCAGGCACGCTCGCATCCCATTCCATTCAACACGGCACTGAGAGTGAAGCGTTTGAAGCAGCAGCAGAGATGGAAGACGACAGTGGTGCGTCCATTACATGTGTCACACTGCATGTACATTCGTATTAATGATGGAGTACTTACAGAGAAATACTGAACGGAAGATTCGTGTACAGACTATGGCACGTTCCTCGACGGCAACTCGCCCAGGAACAGCAGCAAGCCGCAAGTGCAGCCGAATGACCAGCGCAAGTGGCTCATGGTGGCGATTCTCTCGGTGCTCTCGGCCATCAACCAGGGCATCTGCTACTCCTATGCGCCGATCGCGAGCATCGCCGAGACAAGATGGGCTCAGCACGTGAGAAGGCTTCATTATTATTCCGAGCTCTACCGTTATGTAGTAGTCGCTAACCAACCCTCTATGTGCTCTCTGCGACTCGTATAGATCCACTCGACCGAGCTGATCACCGTGTACTTTGTGTCGTACATCCCGTGCTCGTTCATCGGCTCGTGGCTCATGGACAAGAAAGGGCTGCGCTATGGCGTGTTGCTCGGCGGCCTCCTCCAAGCGCTAGGGGCCTCGCTGCGGTACATTGCAACGTTCTGCGACGACGCGGCCACGGAGGCGCAGCTGACGCTCGTCGGCCAGATCGTCGCGTCGATCGCTATGCCGTTCATGGTGAACTCGCCACCGGTTCTGTCAGCCAACTGGTTCCCGCCTTCATTGCGCGCCACGTCGACGAGCATCGCTGTGAACGCGAACGCCATGGGCACGGCGCTCGTGTACCTCACAGCGCCGTTCTTCGTGCACAACGAGAGCGATCTGCCGGACTGGAACCTGTACATCGCCGTGTTTGCGGCTGTGAGCTGGGTATTCGCGTGGTTTTTCTTCCAGTCGTTCCCATCGTCGTCGGGGTTGTCGAGCAAGCTGGAGACCGAGTCGATCGTCTCGGACGTGCACCTGCAGGACGAGTACGACTGGAAGCAGTGGGGCAACGCGTTCCTGCACAAAGGCTTCTGGAACACCGTGTTGTCGTTCTCGATCGCCGAGTGCGTCCTGAACGCCATGTCGGCGCTGCTGGGCAAGTTTTTGAGTACGGACGGGTTCACCAAGTCCCAGGTCGGACTCATCGGCGCGGCGTTCATCGTGAGCTCGCTCATCGGCGGCCAGATCATCAGTCGTTACGTGGACCAGCAACGCAACCACAAGCAGGCAATGCAGGTGTGTCTGCTGCTCACAGCGGTGTCGCTCTCAGCGTTCAAGCTGACGATCAACACGAGCGTGCTGCTTACGTTTGCGAGCCTGCTGCTGCTCGGTGCATTTCTGGGGCCACTGCAGCCGATTGTGCTGGAGTTGGGCGTCGAGTGCGCGTTCCCCACGAGCGAGGCGACGGTCGCAGCGCTCCAGCAACTCTGTGGAAACTTTCTCTCGGCGTTGCTCGTGCCCGGACTGAGTGTACTGCGGAGAACGCACACAGACACGACGGGCCACGTGCCGTCGAAGTACTTTTACGCCACGCCCGAGTGGATCATGGTGTTCCTCGTGCTCGTGACGTTTGTCGCGTTCTGCTTCTAGTACGTTCTGCTGGAAAGTGAAATTGGTTCTTGTGGTGTATATAGTTAACTAACACTGTTGTGGTGTTATGGTAACAGCAATGGTGAGTACAAGCGGTTCGACCACGAAGCCGGGATCATTCGCCCCGAGGCGCTCCAGTCCAAGGGCAAGATGCCATCGTTCCTGCCAGTGACGGTCAAGCAGCCGCTGGCCACCAAAGCCGGTGATGCGAAGAATCGAAGCTCATAACCTCCTCTATGGAGCCCATCCAACCACCGTGAGAATGGGAGAATACGATAGCAGACAAACAAGAAGACTAACGAAAAACAAGATTGTATAGGCAAACCAGGTTGGGCTTCTATGCTCTGCTAAGTGTTGGCAAACACCGTAGATCTAAATGAGTGGGTATGGATGGATAACTAGGTGGTTGGCGTCAAATTGGCGTTGAGCTCGACGATCCGCTGCAGGAAGAGCGCAAAGTCGACCTCCACGTCCTCCTCCATGCCGAAATGCCGTAGGAGCATCTCCATGTCGAGTCGAGAGAGTGAAACCCCCAGTTGGTTGAGTTTGGTCTGCAGAAGCGACGGCGACACGAAGCAGAGATCTCCTGGCACTACCAGCAGCTCATCAGCACCACCTCCACTGTTGAAACTGGCATACGGAGGCGAATCAAGCAGTTTTCTGTGCAGCTGTCCTAGAAATCGGTCGAGATCCACTTGTCCGCCGCCACCTTTACTCCGCACAATCATCTTTTTCACAGACTCGCGCACTTTGCACTGCATCTCCAGAGAAAGCGGCGCGACCCACTTCGCGAACCCCAGGAGCTCGAGAAAGTGCTTGGAGTGCGAACCGATGTGCAGGAAGAACTGCGAGACGATATGGCTCGAGACCTGGAGCGCGTGATCTTCCAAGAGGACGTGCTTGAGCTTTGCTGGTGTGATCGGGTCCAGCGCCATGGCTTCGACTTCGCGATGCTGCGACTTTGCGATCATAGACATGGAGTACGGGAAAGAAGATCGTGGGTTTCTTCTGGTAGGTGACTGGGAGCCTGAAGCGCTTCTTGTGGGAGATCTGGATCTAGACCTGGATCTGGAGCGACTGCGAAAGATATGGTCAATAATCACACCTTCAGAGAAGTATCGGAACGCTCGTGTGGGCTGGATGCGTCCATTTTCGCTCGCGATGTCGCTGCAAATGTCAAGAATCACCAGTTCCAGTGCGCGAAGACTGGTGAGAACCTGGGTTTGGGTCTTCTTGTGAGGAGACAGACTACCAGGATCGTCTCTCTCATGCTGCGACCGTCTTGAAGACCATGAGGTAGCCCAGCCATCTCGAGCACCATCACCAGTGCGACCAACTCTCTTTCTTTTTGGTGAGGAAGAACCCGTCATGAGGCTCTGGAGGAAGTCCTGGAAGCGCGTGCGGGTCACTGTTGTCGCTTTCGCTCGCTGGTGGTCCACGACAGCACCTACACCTAGGTTCTGGTAATGATCTGCAATGTAGCTGAGAACATACCCCATCACGTTCACGTTCTGCACCAAAGTAGCGTCTCCCTCGTCTTCGTCGCTATCACTTGCAGAGTTCTTCTTCTCCTCAGAGTCATTGAAGACTCGAAGCAGATACTGCTGGAGGTCTCTCATGTTGAACTGCCCTCTGTTCTCAGCATCGATCTGCCGAAAGAGCCTGTCGATCTGGTGCATTCCCACACCAGTCTCTGACTTTGAAGTAATTGCCATTTCAGCGCATTTCTGTCGGAAATGGTTGAGCACGAGTTTCTTCAGGCGCGTGCGAGCGCTCTGGTGCTGCGTGTCCATCAGATGCACCAGTAGCCGCGTATAGTCAATGCCACTACTCGGACCTGTAGCCTCAGCCTCCCCACGTTTGACTCTGAAGTGTTGCGAGCCGGCAGTGAATCGTCGTTTGAGCACTCGAGTTTCCCATTCGGCCATCTCTTTGCCGCAGACCTGACGCCAGGCCTTGTTCCAATCCTGAATGGGTATGCTTCCATCTTTACTCCAGTCGAACAGCTCAAACACCTTCTTCACTTCCACGAGGTTCTGTGGTAGGCGCAAGGCTTTGGTCATGGATTCCCAGTCGAAAAGAGCCTCAAAGAAAGCGTGGATGGGGATCGGTAGGTGCAGTCTTCCCATGTTGACGAGCTCTGGGTCAGCGTCGTGGACTTGGATCGCGATGTTGGAGATCAGTCGTTGCAAGTTGGCGGGATCCATAGTGTCATCGTCGTTCGCGTCGCGTCCTAGTACTTTGAGCATTTTGTAGATCTCTTTGAGCAATTGACCCTGCGAAACGGTTTCTCTATGTTGCTGCCTCTTCTCTCTTCCGTACCCAGAGAGCGCACGCTCGAGGTTGTAGGCATTGAGGCACTGCGCGAGCATTGTCTTGGTCTTGGATAGCGTCGTGGAGTGGTCGCCTGACCTTGAACTGCTGTACTTGTAGGAGTTTCCTGATTGTCTGCTTCGGCTTGGGTCGCTCTTCCTATTGGCAGCAGCCCAACAATCGTCTTTTAGGAAGGTCCAGAGCGTTTTCAGCTCGATGAAGCCCTCGTGACCGCTGTCGAGGTAGCCGAAGAGATACAGAAGCTCAGTCGTTGTCAGCAAATGAGGCTTCGTCTTGGTATTGCTAGTACTGGAATCAAACTGAAAAAGCAGCTGATACAGACCAGCGATCGTTATCTCGTAACCACCGCCGTGCTTCTTCATTGACTCTATGATATTTTCCCGAATGGCAACCTCGTTCAGCACCAATTTGTGGATAATTTGCTGGCTCAGGTACTTCGTATCTTGAAGAGCTGGCGCGCCAAACACCAGTTTCATGAACACATCAAAGCGCAGATTCGAGCTTGCATCTCGATAGCGGTCTTTCTGACTCGAGCTCTTGGTCTCATTAGCGCCCCCATCACGGTTTGATTGTGCCAATACACTCGCGAGCGTGCCCAGATCATCGCCATTGAGATGCTGGTCGAGAATGCGGCAGAAATTGCGCTTCGAGACGAGAAATTGGCGCTTCGGGTCGATTTTCTTGAAAATCTTGCACATTTGCGCGTGGATCTTGGGCTCGAGCGCCAGGTTCCCGCTACAGAGCGCCTTGCGTAGCTTGACCCAGAAGTCCCAGTCCAGGGCTCTCTTTGCTATCACTAGCCCAGTATCGCCATTGACTTCCTCATTACCGCCATCGCTTCCTGTTATATTGAAGAGCGAGTCGAGAAACTTGGGGTAGTTCAAGAAGTCACTTTTGTCGGATGAGCCGTCGTCCCGACGAGAGCTCTCTTCGATGAATGGCTGGAGGATCCGCAGTACGTCCTGTTGGGATAGTGGAAAGTCGAGGTCCATCGCGTGGTGCGTTACGAGATCCTTGTAGAAGACGCGCACCATCTCGGAGACCGAGATCAAGTGGTCGCCCTCGAGGTCGTACTTCTCACAGAGCGCAGCGAGCATCTGGTGATGGTGGTGCTGGTGGTGATTCTTGTAGCTGGTTCTGCTTGATTGACTGGGCTGAAAGCCGCTGTCCAGGTACTGGAGGATCTTGTCGTAGAGCTGCTGTCGCTTGGAAGAAGGCGCTTTCGGGATCGCGTAGAGGAGGATGTCAAGCAGCACACTAACGAACTCGTGGTAGTCGAGTTGCGCCTGTGCGTTGAAGTTCATGCCGAGGCAGCTCTCCATGAGTGATGTCTCACTGATTGCGATGTCGAAGTGCTCGGCGAGTAGCCAGCGGAGTTGCTTGAGGCTCACAAAGCCACTGAGAGCGCTGAGGTTTGAACTTGAAACTGGTTTGTCGCTTTTGATCAGGAGCTCTTCGAGCTGCTTCACGCCCGAGCTAGGTTTTGATATACGAGCATGACTGTTAGAGAATAGATTCAGGAGTACTAGGTAGACATACATACATAGTAGTCACTTACTATTGGAGAAGGTTGGCGATCTTGATCAGTTCGTCTTCATGGTGGTTCACAATCGAGCTCTTGAGCGCAGGCTTTGACGACTCGGCGCTGCTGGTAGAATCGGCGGAGAGTTCGCTGTTTGAAAGCCAGGAAGAGGAAACGAACACGGAGCTGTTGGACAAACTGGAGGTCAAGAACGGACGTTGTTGGCCTTGCTGTTTCTGCTGAGCCTTTGCCTTGAAGTCTGAGGTTGGGTCGGATGTTTTCGGCGATTTCGCGGCGTCGTCCAGTTGCTGGCTGAGCCGCAGGTTTGCGTCCTGTAGACTCGAGATCACGCCCTGAAGCTTCTTGTTCTTGGCCTCCAGCACAATGCTCTTCACGGGCGACGCGCTCTCAGTAGAACTTGAGGTGATAGTAGAGCCACTGCCTTTCGTTTTGACTGGCGACGTGACGCCCGACTGCCAGATGTTGAGCGACCGCAGCGCGTCTTTCACGTTCACGACGATCTCGTTCTCGCTTTTATCGTCGTCGGCTTCAAAGGAGAACTGGTAGAGGAATTCCTCCATCTCGGGGGTCACGGGGTCATACCCGCTGGTGAGAACCTCAGGGTCTAAATCAAAAAGCACTTCGCAGACGTGGCTCAATGGGATTCGCGGGTGCTTCCGCGCGTCGCCGAAGGAGAAGAGATCGCATAGATCGAGTGGAGAGAGCTTCTTGGTCTTCATGACGCGCTGAAACCACTGCTCAGGGACCTCTTTGAGTTCCACTGGAGATCGATGTGCGTCGTCTTTGGGTTTCTTGAGAATGCCTCGCCGCAGCTGCTGCTGCTTCTGGGATATTGATAGTGGACGGTCAGGAGAGGGTGGCGAAGGGGATGAAGATTTGAGGATCCCCCGAGACAAGGAGAGGCTTTGGCTGATTGTGGAAGGCTTGACCCTGGGTCTGATTGCTGGTGCTGAGGAATAACAATGTTGATATTGATCTTGGTCGTCGCTGTCAGAGTGCACGTGGAAAGACGTTTGTTTTGCCTTCATGCTGGACGAATGCTGCGATCGTAGTGAGGAGGATGATGCGGAAGACAAGGGCAGTGGTGCAGTCTGTGAAAATCGCGTGCGCTCTCTGATCCGCTGATGGATCTCATCGATCTGATCGTCGCATTCCTACGCAGCATGGTTCCAGTGAAGTCGGTTTAGATAGCGACTAGTAAAGGTTGCTTAGTATGCAGGTCTCTACATAGTCATAGACACACAGAGAGGACGCACCCGAGACCGGTCATTGAGATACGTCCGGACATCGTCGGAGCGCAGCGATCGCGACGTTGGTGCGTGGAGAGAGTTACGCATGCTTGCTGCTGATGCTCACGCTTGTTACTGAGCTGAGCATCAATCACCTCAAAGAGTGGGTTTGCAAGTCCGAACTTTAGAGCTCAAGAGTTAAATTTACATGAGAAAGTGTATTCTTATCAAGTGAGTCGCAGCATCATCTTATCTCTTTCCAAGGTCAGGTAGGCTAACAGCTCGACTCCGTACGGATTTTCGATAAATTTTTCATCCATCAGTCAAGCAGAGGTGGCACTAGCTGATTCTTCGTCGTTGATTTCGGTCGAGCTCTCTGATGGACGCAGCGAGATAACCTCGGTGACCAAAGCCCCTAACATGATCGAGAAACATGGAGGATTCTCGCTATCACCCAAAGACGCTTCGAATCAAGAACCGACGCGGTCCGCAAGTACGTTGATGTGATGTAGGATATCTGCCGGATCTCGATCGGTGCGAAGATCCCACCTACCGTGTCTTGGGCAAAGTCCGAGGATGTCATCTACCTTGGTCCAAGCAAAGTCACAGATCACTTGAGAAAGTGAATCACGCACCACGCTCGCCGTCAAGGGTACACGCACTGGGGGGCTCTTGTTCACTCGGAACTTCATGAAATGCTCTGCAATGCACTGGCCACGAAGATTTCGGGACAAAGCGAGAGAAAACTTGGTGAACGAGGATCGATTCGTGTTGAAAGCCGCGAGAAAGTGCAGCCGGAGTTGAGCTTCGGACTCAGTAGATCTGAACTAAATGACAAGCACTCGCTGAAAGTGGAAATCTGCACCAGCAGCAGCAACCCCTGGGGCTACCTCGGTGTGCAAGCAGATCGCTGGCTGAAGCTCGGAAATGGCGTTCTCTGCCTGTACATTTCGCCGGGAGAGACAAAGAGGAAGGTTCGGCAGTACAAACTGTACGCTGTCGACGTTGGCGATGAGAAGAAAAATCCAGATGAATCGCCGATTGATATCATGGAAACGACCGAAGTGTCTTGGTTTCCTTTTAGGAGCAGAATCGCACCGTCGCATCCGCCTTGAGGGAATTTGTCGCGCTGCAGGTGCCAAAGGCACTATGAACATCTGGAGGCGTTAGATCACTTTCTTCTTTCACGTACTCGCTGCGGTCCACACGGATTGGGCCGCGTGTAACCTTCGAGAAGCGGGCATGGTAGGCGCGAAATCCGGGGTCGGCCACGTAAATGATGACTGGTGAGATGGTTGGGGGGTGGTTTCTGGGATCAAGAGGTCGTTGTCGATGCGGAACGCGAGAGCAGCCTTGCTTTTCTCGAAAAGGTTCGTCTTTTTGATGCGGATCGTGACCGCGTACATCAACACGAAGATAGCGCAACTCGTTTCATTTTCGACTTTCGCGAAAAGGTTCGACAGCGTGATGCTGAACTCGAGTGACTCTTGTGGCGGGCAGCCAACCAGCGCTTGCAAGAGACCGAACAGCTGTTGCAGAATGCTTGTGGAGCTGAAATGATGGAGAAGGCTTTCACATCAGTGTAGCTGTTGTTGCGCAAGATTTGAATCTTGTTGGCCAGCATAGGTACTGCGTCATCGGTAAGCGAGGAGTCAAGCCCCTTAATCGTCTCTGCAGACAACGTCGGCTTGAAGTCGCGAATGAACAGCAAAAGAGCGTAGACGTACGAGGCTTGCAGAGTAATGAGCGACTTCTCATTGGTCAACGCTTGAGGTAGCAATAAGCGAGGGAGCGCAGTCGAGCGACGCCTCAACGATGATGGACTTCAACAGCTTTTGAAGAGCGAGCGTGCTCTCGTCCGATGAGTCAATCACTTCCAAATCCATCTCAACAATCACAGCTCCGTTCTTGAAGGCGTAGTGGTGCTTGCTCGCCATCATGTATACTTGATTGTGTCGCATGCGGACTTCCAGTCTATCAATGAAGCCGATGTCAACTCCGGCCGGGCAGGTGATGGTCACAAATCCGACCGTGGGATCCGATTCGAGCATCTGCGCATCTAATGATGGGGTGCCCGGGTTCTTCAGTCTCATCAATCAGTTTCTAGGAAATCGTCTTGATGCTTTCACTTGCGCGAGGCAAGAAATTCTTGTACCCGAGCTCTTCGATGGCCGGTGTCTCCTTTTTCTGCTTCTCCTCATCGAAGACTGGCATAAGCTATCAAGATACTAGCAACATCACCACCACGATCGATCAGCGCATCCCAACCCCACGTAACAAATGCGTCACACATTTACACAACAAATACATGTTAGTTCCAACTCCCTGAAAGGTACTGCATGAAATCCAGGAACTCCGCTAACCTGCTGACCCACAACCTCCATGGTAATCGTTGGATGGAGTTTTAAAGAGATGCTAGACGTTGTGTTGCTGGCAAATTTGCAAATGAACCAAAAGGTAGCAGTGCAGAGCAGGTCGTGTTTTTGAACCCAGCACATCCGAGGCATGCAAGGGGGAGCTTAGCGACCGTCCTGCACAAGCAACCGCCACAAGAGAAACGAAGCATTTAACCTTCGATCTTAGCTTCAACCTCCGGCCTCGTCTTCGCTCTTCTCGCACGCACGCCGACTAGTGGTTTCGCCAAACCCATTTCTCCACCTGGCAGGCGTTGCAGGCATTGGCAGTCAATTGGCTGGTTGTTTGGCTCAGTCGCATGCTGTGCAAATTACCAGCACATGTGCCCAGAGGTCAGAGTTTTAGATGCATTGTATAAATATGCGTATGTGTGTCTGTTGCGATAGTCTTGTCTTTCGTGCATGCACAAATCCTGTTCTGGGGTTGCTAATCATCCGAAAGGAAAATCGACGGCACTGAGTGGTGGTTTCAATACAAAAAGATCATCTTGGACAGTTGACCATGTACCTCATGCAATCTACGATACACACGCCGATCAAATTGTCCACCGCACATTTTTTCTTCGCACGATTCACGGTCAACCACGCACTTGATTTGATCCTGGGTCAACTGGCGCGCGTGTGTGGGAGGGCGGGACCGTACATGTCGTTCTGACATTGGCAAGCAAACCGTCGAAATGTTACACGAGGCCGTGAAGTCACCGGCGTTATCTCGTCTTGCATGCGAAACTTCTCGTGGAAGGATACATAGCGCAAGCAGATTTTAGCGTTGTGTCGTTTCGCGGTCGGCGATTAAGAGGTTATTGAGTGACCCGTCTGAGAAATTGCGTAGGTTGGGGTCGCAAGTTTGTCACGCTCTTATGCTACTGTGCGCACGAGAACGTGAGGCGTGCAGGCTGTCTCTGGACGAATAGTCGGCGGCATATGGACGAGGCGAACAGCAGAAAAGGCAAGCGCTAACCATTGCCCAAGTCGACTCGGGTGGGTCGCTGACCCATGGAGCGGTTCGTTACGCTTCCAGCAAGATCCTGAGGAGTCTGTGTGATGAATGCAATCGCGTGCACTGCCTACAGAATGCCGTCAGAGCAGCCACATAATGCGCCAGTCATCAGGTTAGAGTTCTTTATATGCCTTGACCACTAAAGCGTTTCCGGACTTTGGTTATTCATTCATTAGCTGCACCATGTTTCAGGTACCAGAATTTGGTCCTCCATCGCTAATTGTGCTGAAAGTGATGCCATTTGGGCAACGCTTCATCGCCGAACTATTGTACTGGACCGCATTAGCATGAAGGTTGAGCTTGCTGATTTCGCTTGAATGACGCACTGAGTCTTTTCAATCCGTCGTGCTTTGGTGAATGTCAGACCTCCACGAAGTTCACAAATATGCAGAAACCCCGCCTGAGATCGACCATTCAGGTCCGTTCGGATACCGTCGGCGGTGAAAGTCGTCAAGTGATATAAAAGTCGATAAATTTTAAGTAGGATATGTACTGTGTGATGCTGATGCAGACCTTGGGGTCTGGTACCTTGTCACCATAATGAATCGAAAATACAGCCTGTGTGCTTGTGTTCGCTCAGCATACACCGTCAACCCTGGAAGACTTCACTCCAGCTCTGAGTTACAGGTCTCATTTAAGTCGACGAGTAGCCCTCGAGCGTCGCGCGAGGAGCGAACGCGAACACGCCCGGCTCGTACGACTCGACGTGCGATGCCATCTGCGCGACCGAGCAGCAACCGCAGCAGAGCGAGTACGCCAGGTCCTCCAGCGGCGAGCCCGGGATCGAGAAGAGCGTGCGGATACGCCAGCGAAGGCGCACGCAACAGAGCAGCGTGACGATCGCCGCGAGCCACGTGATCACGTCAAAGAACTTGCTGCTCGTCACCGCCGCGAGGAACGCGATGAAGTAGAGCAGCGCGAACGCGCCGATCGCGTGCGTGAATTTCATGAGTCCGATGCGCGACGCGATCTGGGACACCACCACGCCCGTGCAGCAGTACGACATGATGCCTATGGATATAAGCGACAGGGGATCGCGTGGTTAGCCATGCTGTTTATACAGTACATCGCTACTGAGAGCTAAGATGAGAACGCACCGTTGGGCACCATGGAGTCCGTGAAGCCGAAAATGCCGGTCTTCCAGCGGCCCGTGACGATGCCGTTCCGGTCCACGCCGTCGGTGGACGAGTTGGTGGCGTCGCCCATGGACACGCTCACGTCGTTCGGCTTGGTCGGCGGCTCGAACTGCATCTTGGAAAGGTTGGTAGGAGTGGATAGAGAGTTAGCTGAGAAGCTGAGATTAGCTGAGAGGCTTGGCTGGAACGAGGAAACTTGGATAATGAGACGAGCTGTGGATCCCAAAGCCTGGGGGCTAATTCGCTGGGATGATGGGAATGTGTTGATGGGAATGTGTAGGACGGTGGCGTCCAGAGGTGTCAGAACAGGGAGCTGAACCAAAATGGTTCCAAGATTGGATCGCTCTGTGCGATCCCGTAGGACAAGAAGAGTTTTCTGATCCGATCTGAAAAGGCTCCTTCAACTGCCATGTGCAGGGTTTTAGCCAATGAGATGTCCATAAGTGTGTGTAAATCCGTCCATCATCATGTCGCACCATGGCTTTCAAGCAAGGGATTGAAAGCAGGCAGTGTCCAACGCATCAACCAGCTCGCCTCCAGGCTTCACCTTCAGGAGTGAACTCATAGTGAGGCTCCTATTCTTACATATAGCTGCTAAATGGAAGCAGTCGTGCAGAAATCGTCTGAGAAGCAACTATCAATAGTGAGTGCTAATCAACTTCGCCATAACGCATTACGCTCCCCTCAGGCACTCGATTGGAGCGTAATGCTAATGCTGTGCGGTGAGCATAAGAGTCAAAGGTCAAGGCTGAACTCGGCTTCCATGTAATGATGAATGATTTCTGTAGCCATTCAAGAGGTGATGGGGATGAGTGAGTGGGATAGCCGGTCGACTTGTACTGATATAATCAGTGTCCCACGCAGAGAGACTGACGGTGTGCTGTTGTTGACTGTCTGAAAGCCCCTTCCAAAACCACTGTCAATCAAACCTTGGCAGTTTTCAGAGTATGTCACTCTCATTGGACCCTGCCAGGCTCTCTCGAGTATCAACAAATACACTATGCGTTGATGGTTTATCTTATCTTGTTTTGTTGAGCGTCGGTCTGTCTACACATTGAACACGGACCTGGTTTTCCTTGCACCGCCATGGCCATTATAGCGACCGAAATCTCGCTGCTGGGTGTCAAAACTGCCTTCTTCGCCATCGAGATCGTCATCATCGTCAAAGTCGTCGCTGTCGTCGTCACTGAACCCGACTCGGCGTCCAGACTCGAGGTCCACCGCCACCTGGATGTACCGTCCGGCGTTCATCTGCTGCTCCATGGAAGTCAGAATGCGTCGCAAGTACCAGAACGCACTCCCCAGGATCGCTAGCGTCCCACTCACAGGAACCACCAGTCCGTAGACGAAAGGGTGCGCACTCACCATATCCTGCGTGAACACTGTGGCGACGAGGAACACCTGCAGGTCGAACGAGCCGTGCACAAACACCGCCGGCGCGATAATCCGCAGCTTGGTCTTCCATCTCGCGAGCTCTTCGGACACCAACAGCTTCTCGGCCGAGCTGTTACTGGCAGCCGAGCGTCGCGCCTGCAGCTTCTCCGCGAGCCGCACGCCCGTGATCCCACCGCAGATGCAATGCAGCGGCGTGCTCACCATCCCCCTCAACACTGCGATCACCACGCGGTCGCCAAACGCTGGCGCTGCAAACGCCGAGCCCATATTCTCAAAGAACGAGAACCCCAGCGCGCCGGCGATGACCGCCATGAACACCACGAACGAGTGGCTCGAGTGCTTCTGGTGCTGGAAGAGCAGTCGACTCGGGTGGCAGAGCCAGCCTCGTCGTCCAGTGGTGGTCATGGTGGCAGCAGCAGGGCCAACAGCAGAATGTGTGGCGGAGCGGGATTTGGAGGATGAAGAAGCGAAGAAGCGCGATGCCGCCTTGGAGCAGCAGCACGCGCCTTGGACGACCCAGAGCTTGAGGAATTCTTCTACCAGCGCCGCGACGCAGAACGCGAGCGCGAAGAGGAACACGTAGTACCCAAACGTCTTCTCCACGTCCAGCTGCTGCAGCAGGTCGGCGAGGCGTGACGCATGCGCAGGTGCTGGTGATGGCGTTGCGTCGTCAAGACCATCCATTAACGAGCCAGAGCCATCCGCGGCAGAGGCAGGATGATCCGCAGCAAGAAACTTGCGGAGCTGCTTGTTGAGTGAGTCACGCTGGTCGTAGAAGCAGAGCATTGCCCAGAGCGGCACGAGCAACGACTGCGCGACCAGCGCCAATATGGACGACGGGAAGATGCCCGCGAAGAAGCAGAGCACGATCTGCTTGATCTCCTGGTCGCTGTTGACAATATACACGCAAACAATAGTAACGCAATAGGCGAAGCACAGTGGTGTGAGCTAATCGAGGAAAACGATCACTATATGGTCGGCAGCACATGATAAACGTACGTGACGCCGTGGTGCTGCTGCTGCTTGAAGACCCACACGAAGAAGATCAGCACGGGCAGCAACAGCAAAAGCAGCACCATCGCGATTTGGCCCAAACCCAGGAACTACAGGACGCCAGCAAGACAAATCGCGTGTTATTAGAGACATACAAACGTACAGAGAGAGAGAGAGTGAATGAGTGGATGCGCGGTCAGTAGAGGCGCACCATGAGTAGCAGCAGGAGCGCCACGAAGCCGCCGGCGTAGAGCTTGCGCTGCGGGTGCTGGTACTTGGGCAGCACCATCGCTTCTTGATGACGCTTTGCTTGTGGCGATTGTGTTTTGTCTGGAGTTAAGGGAAGAACAGGAGGAATCGGTTTAGCGATTGTGCCTTTGATTTAGGCATCATAATCACTTAAATTCCTACAAAACCCCTAAAAAGCGAAATTTGACCAAAAACTCTAAAACAAATTATGAAAATAGGGATTACCACCATTTTGAGCCTGAGGGTGTCTCCCTATTAAAAAGGCGGTTTGTTCCTATCAATTACAATCATTTATTTTGTCCATTCGATGTCTGCATTCATTTTAGTCACCACAAAGCTTAAATTAATTTCAGGGAGCTAAATGGTGATCAGACCTCAGGTGGAGGTGTTGTTAGAACACCGCGTCTAATGGAGATCACTTCTGTGCCATCAGTAATTTCCTTGATTTTGATCTGTTTGACAACAACTCTATTTCTAGTATTCTTAGAACAAATCTGACTTGGCCATTTTAGATTTTGGGTACTTTTTACGGATCATAGCTGTGGATTTATTTAATGTGGGAAACATTCGCGCTAGATCTCAAGTCTGATTAAGAGGTCCTAATAAGGTGGCAAAATGGATAGCATAGGAGGATTACCCTGTTAAGACCGGTTTCAAATGTGATTAGGACAATCTAAAAGTTATCCTAATCAAGTTGTCCTGGTGTTATTATATTTCCTCTTCTAATCAAATCCCGCATTTCGTGATATTTCTTTCAGTATGTGACCACATACTGATAGAATCTCCCGGTTGGGCGACAGCAACGAACATCTTGGTCCCACTTAGCAATCGAACATGTAAAATCCTGATTTATCTACCGGACTCAAATAGAAAATACCGGTATTGTAAATGTTTACTATACCGAAATCGTACCGCCTTGGTTTTGACCACTCAGGGCGAGCAATCATTTTTGCGAGCATTATGTTGAGAAGGAGATTTATGGTATTTGTTTCATAACCAAAAAAACGGCCACCATCAAAATGAATACATCATTTTGGAATGCGCTCGTAAGGGGTGCTCCTGTCAATCTGTTTCCGCATGGTGATGAGCAAACTCATCAGAATGAACGCCAAACACAACAGTGGCACTCGTCGAGAAGCAAATGGGTTCGTTTCGTCACGACCAGCAATGACACACATTACAACATGGAGGAGCATCTTCAACTCACTCGGAAAAAAAAATACCGCCTCTCTCTATATCTGGAGATTAGCAGGTGGGCTTAGCCCTTCCTCTCTCTTCCTTCCTTCATTCATTCCTCACTACATACTCACGTCACTCCATCAAAGCTCTGGGAACAGGAAACCCTTGGGAGTCACCACGCAATCGGCAGCGGCTTCCGTGCACACGGCGCAGATCTGCGAGTAGAGCGTGCGGCGGCAGCCGTACTTGGCGGACGCGCACTGCACGCTGTTCTGGTAGCACGGCGGGTTCGCCTTGGTGAGCTCCGCGATCGACGGCAGCGCTTCCATGACGCCGCCGTCCAGGGTCTTCGGGCTTTTGCTCACGAGCGCGTTGTACTTGTCCACGAGGATCTGCACGCGCTCGGTGTTTCTCGCGGAGTCCGACGGCTCGCTCCAGAACGGGATCGTCTCCTCGACCGTGAGCTTGCCGCCCGTGGTCTTCACCTTGTACTCGACACCGCCGGCGTTGCAAAACTCCGAGTAGTTGGCGTACGCCGCGTTCGTCGCTGGGTTCACCATGGATGTGATGCCGACAACGTCATCGAGACCGATGTAGCCCAGAATCTTATACGAAAACGTGCAAAGGATGCCATCGGGCTGCACGCCAAATGGACAGAGCCCACCAGCTTGCGCGAGTCGGCACGCAGCGGTCTTGTTCGCCCAGACCTCGCGCGGACAGCTGTTCGGGTACGAGAACCAGTAGTTGTTTGGGTACGGCGCGAGGTAGTCAGTCTCCAGGAGTGAGCCACCGACGCAGAAGCCGAGGTTCGGCTGTCCGTTCACACCGGTGTACTGGTCGCACTCTGTTGGGAACGTGCCGTTCGTGGGGGTACACTGGCCGCCGTCCATCGGGATGAACGGGCAGTGCTCGATCGCCGCGGCGCCAGTGATGTCCTCCTGGTAGTATTTCATCGCCGCGCGTGGCTGCGCGATCGTGGTCTCGTAGAACGCAATGTACTTGATGTTGTTCTTGCGCGTACAGTTGACGACCACGTCGGCGTTGATGCACTCAGCCTGCGGGTACTTGAACGCGCCTTCGACCGACGCCATATTGACCGTGTCCGTGACCGAGAGGTACTTGGCTTCGAACGAGCTCCCGAACGACGCGATGAACGACGCGTGGTCGGCGTTCCACTCGGGCAAGTTGCCCTGCACGCGCACTTGGACCGACGTCACGGGCTTGAACTGCCACGCCAGTTGATCGACAATACCACCGATGCTACCACTCGTACCGCTTGAACCAGCCGAACTGCTTGATGACGATGAATACGACGAGCCGTACGAAGGCAACGAGGACGGCACCTGTGCGGTATCGCCTGGCGTGGTGCTGCCAACGGCGGAGTCACTCGAGTCGTAGTCCGCCTTGCAGGATGCGTCTACGCTCGTGGAAGTAGCGAGCAGCAGCGCCAGCGCCATTGAGAGCACGCTCCGCGTCGTCGTGAAGGTCTTCATCTTGGTAGTAGACTGACTTTCTCTTCCCCCTCCAGTCGACGCGCTGCAATGCCGGACTTGTCCACGAGCAAGTCAATCGCAAAATGATTTGTGTTGTTGTTGTGCTGGACTTGTTGAGTCGCTTGCTTGTCTCGTCTCGTCTTGTGCGGTTGTCCACTTGCTTTGACTTGCGCGATTGCAAAAAGATCCGCACTGAGAGAGTATCCAGACGAGGAGGATAGGTCGGAGTCTGAATTGTCCCTTATGCTTGCTTGTTTACTTGGTTGTGGGAGGGAGGTACTGAAGCAAATGATCGTCGCTGACTGGCACCCACCACTACACCTGCGTCACGAGCAGACCGAGATAGCGATATAGAGACACGTCGCAGCAAATGATAACAGATCGATCTGCGGAAGGGTCCAAGCAAGCGCAGGTCGCTGTTTGCTGGTGTACTCGCGAAGCGGGAGAGAAATGAGCAAGTGTCTGTCTGTATGATATGCGCGAGCGCAACTCTGTCTGTCTAACATGGGGATCGTGAAAGAGAGTGAGCGGATAAGGCACGGAGGCATATTGTACAGGGCCAGTACCGTATGGGGACGCAAGAGCACACCATCTGGCGAGCAGCTTGCGGTTGTAAAGAGCTATGACCAGCGCGCTTCAGAATTGTTTGGATCGTTTCACTTGCTTGCGGGTGGATGGATGGGAACATCCCTCGCAATTTTTTCATGATTGTGGCCGTCTGCAACAGCTGAGGTCATTTCACTCAATTACCTTCTTACCGTCAGTATTGTCTTGATAGAATTCAAAGTTTATCAGAATAGAGGAAACCCCTTTTCGTATGATAATTCGATATGCAGGGATGAACCGAATGGTTTGCGGAAAGCCGGTTCAGTGCCGGAAATGGATACACACACAGAGGCAGAGTCCGTCCACTGCGAGCCACAGAAATGGAGAAAGACAGACGAAGCAGAGAGAGCCATGCGCGACAAAACAAGTCAAAACACACACACACACAAGCAAGCGCATCGCACACTAAAAATCCACACAAACTGCGAAAGCAACAAACAAAAGCAACCACAAGCGGCAAATCGCCGCGCACATGCCAAAATACTCCTCTACATGGGATCGCGCATCGGGCGGTTGTAAACGAGATTGCTGCAAGTCAGTGAATGAGCAAGAAATAAGTGAACTGCATACATGTTCAGTCCTGCGTGCAGGAAATGGAATGAACGGAGGAGTGTTTGGGACACGCAGTTGCGCGCGCCTGGCGGTCCAGCTCAAGAAAATCCGCGCGCCAGGTTTCTGCCGCGTGCAAATATTTACATCAACAAGCACGCTTGTTTGCAGCAAGCAAGTGCAACTTGATGTGGTCAGTCGTCAGAGTACTGTATTCAAACAATATTATGATTTGAGGCGATTAGAACATGCGCTGAACTGTGGTTGCACATTTAAATCACATAAAGCATGGCATTCTCACGAAATATATATCCGCAACAAAAGTCACGAATGACTTGTCGTTATCCATCGGGATCAAATAAATCATTCCGATGGAGGACCAAGCGATCTGCAAAAAAATCGGAAAGATCGCTCGGATACCGAATTCTGTTAATACTTCTGACGTCGGCATGATCGCTCTCTCCTCGCGATCGACTTGACTGTCTGGACTGCTGCTGTTGAGGATTTCGCTCCTTGTGGATTCTCAGAAGCGTCGTTTTGCGATTTGCCCCACTGAAATGTTTCTGAACAACATCGTGAACGGCTTGGGATGGTTGGTTGATCTGCTGTCGCCATCTCGATTCGACTTTCTTCTTTCGATGGTTCTCTTTCTACCAGCACATCCATCCGAGCCCTTGATCAAGACAACTTGACCTCAGCAACCACCTAGATCTTTCAGCAAAAAAAGTGTTCGCATCTGTTCAGACACGCCGATCTTGACTGATCAATTCTCTAGAACAACAGATACTCTGCATTTGAAAAATGTGTTTCTGCGAGTTTGGGATGTATGAAATCCACTGTACTACGTGGAGGAGTGTTCTTGCGTGCTCACACTGGCCAAATAACGAGACATAGATTTAAGGGCATTGACAAATTGCCATATTGGCATCCACATTGTTCTTATCCCCTGGCTTGCATTCGTTCAAAGCGAGCTACTTCAGTGCAAGTCAAGCCGCAAATTGCACTCATTTATTTAATATCTTTCTTCTTGTTATTCATCAAATACACCTCCGATACCAGAATAGACATCACTCACGGTACGGTTTTCTTGCATTTCACTTCGTTTTCCATCTCTTCGGAAACAATGGGCGGAGCCGCAGCACAACCGCATGCGGCGGCAGCAAAGAAGTCGGCGAAGGCGACGGCGCGACGGACGGCCACGCTCGAGGAGAAGCGCGCACGCCAACGCGCCTACGTCAAGAAGAGCTACTACCGCCAGCAGGTGCGCGCGCGCGTCGCTTTGCTACCGACCAGTCGCGCCTTCTCTCTCTCTGTCTCTTTCATTCGCGTCTAATGCCTTTGCCACATCTACGTATTTCTCATTAGAAAACGGTGCATGCGCTCAAGCAGCAGGTGCGAGATCTTGAGGCTGAGTACAGACGCCTTGAGAGAGCTGTCGCGCTCACACAAGACCCCGCAAACAAGACGCCTCATGCGGATCATAATAACGTGACGCGTGAGCACAACGTACTTGAAGATGAACAATATCTGGAAGAGCTATTCGCTCACGAAGACGCAGCGACCACGGCGCTCACGACCGCGTACGCGCAGCTAACGCTACTGAAGGAGGAGTTGCGCAGAGAGAACCGCGCGCTCACGGACGCCGCGAACGAGCACGACAAGTTCCAGTACCAGCTGGGGCTCTGGGTCGAGGCGGAGAATGTACGTACGTGCATTGCAACGTTGGCTCTGATACTTCCGTATCAAAAAGAAAGTGACTGATCGTGGGATACTTTATGACGAATCCAACCATTACAATCAGGGCCCACACGATACGCACGCCAGTAGCTCCAGTAGCTCCAGGCATAGGAGCAGAGGCAGAAGCAAGTCTGCTATCCACCGCCCGTCGCCAGTGTTAACAAGGCCATTTACCGTCGAGGAGTGCCAGAAAATCGCGTCGAGTTGCTACGCGGAAGTGCGCGCGTTCCTGGAGTCGAATCCGTCCAAGAGTACTGGCGCGAACGTGTTTGGCTGGCGCGACGAGCGGCGCATGCTCGAGGACGGCAGCCGCTTCACCTACTCGCTCAAGAAGTTCTTCCACGGACGCACAGCAGCAGAGCTCTCGCTTGGTGGCTGGCGGATCAACTCGACCTCACGGCTACGGGACTTCTACGCAAAGTCGATCGATATGGAGGTGCATGTGCTACAGCAGGTGGATGCCGACAACGTGATCATGTACCGCGTGATCCACAGCTCGGACAGACAGTTTATCGACAAGACGTTCTTCCTCACGACGCGGTTACGGACCGAGACCGGGTACGTCATTCTCTTCCGGTCGCTCGAGACGGAAGGACGGATAATGGAGTACTCTGAGTCTGGGAGCGAGAGTCTCGGAGCGATGGACAGGGACATGAACGCAGACGTCGAGCGAGAGCAGGAGCGGTGGGTGAATCTGTTGACGTGGTAAGCTGTCTTGCTGTGTATTCTGGTACCGATATGTGAGGCTGTGCTCTAATCTGTTTGCGGGGGTTGTGGCGATTTGTTTCCTGTGCAGGGTTTTATTTGAGGAAGCGGGGGAAAATGCAGAGCACTGCCTGTTCAACTTTGGAGGCATGGTGCCGTCGAGCTCAGCGGCGTGGCTGCTCGAGATTTTGCTCGTCGCGCTGAGGTGGGAAAACATGGTGGTTGGACCCGTGTTTGCGATCTGCTGAACCAATCTGCGAGAAACATGAATCCGTGCGCTGCTGAAAAGGTTAGAGGAAGCAGACATGCTTCTATCAAGCCCCAGAGCTGTGAATAATGATCTGCTCCAGCGTTTACAGCACAAGAAGAAACCAAGAACTTCGTATCGCTCGTGAGAACGGCTGCCATCAGTCATCCGAAGCGTGAGTACATTCACACTACTCGCTCAATGCACCGCGCATCAACTGCTGAAAAGGATAAACTCGCGCTTACCCATCTTGCGCTCGCAGAAATCGGCTCAGTCTTCATTCGTGAACATGCTGCTCGGGTCATAACAACCACCTTACCCGTCGGCTATCCCTACGAAGCATGGATAATCCTTGCTGACTGATACTTGCAGTACTGTGGTAGTATTCACATGGCCATACTCTGGATGTAGTTCGGTCGTGTCCCATTCATTTCTCTAATATTTGTTCATTCACAGTCCATCTCCTCCTTCTTTTCTCTATTATTGTGAGCACAGTCCCACTCAACCACATAGTTGTGCTGCAACAACTATTTACACCGACAGCGAGATTTTGAGCTTTGGGAAGTTGTAGAAGAGCGACTTAATCTCGCAGTCGAACGAGAAAAATGTGCACACTTCGCAGATCTGCGAGTACAGCTTGCGGCGGCAGCCGAAGAGCGACCGTGCGCACTGCTCGTTGTTCTTATAGCACGGCGGGTTGCGGCTCTTGAGTGCCGAGACTGTCGGCAGCTTCTTCATGACGCCGCCGTCCGAGGTCTTCGGGTTCGTGTTCACTTTCTGGTTGTACGCCCTGACGAGCGCCTCGGTGCGCGCAGTGTTGGCCTTCGGATTGGTTGGGTCTTTCCAGAACGGCAGCGTCTCCTTGACCGTGACCTTGGTCCCTGAGACCGTGGCGCTGAACTCGACGCCTCCGGCGTTGCAGAACTCGGCGTAGTCGGCGTACGGCTTCTTGGTCTTTGGGTTGGTGAGCTTCGTAATGCCCACGACGTCGTCCAAGTTCACCCAGCCGAGGATCTCGTACTTGAACGTGCACTTGACGCCGTCAGGCTCGACACCGAAAGGGCACAGACCCCCGGCTTGGTCGGTGCGGCACGTGTCGGTCTTGTCGTTCCAGACCTTGGTCACGCAGCTGTTCGGGTACGAGAACCAGTAGTTGTTCGGGTACGGCGCGAGAGGCTCGCTGTCTTGGAGCTGGCCACCGATGCACATGCCAAGCTTCGGTTGGCCTTGGACACCCAGGAACTGGTTGCACACCTTTGGGAGCACGCCGAGCGTCGGCGTGCACTGGCCGCCGTCCATCGGGATGAACGGACAGTGCTCGATCGCAGCCAGTCCCGTCTTGTCATTCTGGTAGTATGCGACAGAGTTGCGTGGCTGCGCGATCGTCGTCTTGTAGAACACGACGTACTTGATGTTGTTCTTGCGCGTGCAGTTGACCACCACGTCCGTGTTGATGCACTCGGCCTGCGGGTACTTAAACGCACCTTCCACCGCCGCAGTGTTGACAGTGTCCATGACAGAGCGGTACTTTTCCTCAAACGAGTTGCCGAACGATGCGACGTACACCTTGTTCTCGTCGTCCCAGACCGGCAGGTTGCCCTGAATGCGCACTTGCACTGAGGTCACGGGCGAGAAGCTCCATGCTCTTGCTGAGACCGCCTGCGTGGCTGTGACTATTGTCGTTGGCGCCGTGGTCAGCGCCGTGAACGCGAGCGCTGCTAGCCACGTCGCTGCTGTGCGAGTGAAGCACGTCATGCGTCTTGTGAAATGGACGCCTCACGCGAGCAAAACAGCTTCACTAACGCACGGCAAGTTGCCAAATGAGCTGTTGGATCGGCCAGCGCTCACGATTAATGTGTGTGGTGTGCCAGCAGGAGAGACATCCCGACTCAAGTGTCGACCATCTGCATTTGGTGCATTCCAGGTCGTGATTGATCGATTGGGAGTTTATCCCACGATGCCACAACACTATGTATGGCACTGGCTTTTCTGCCACCCCGAGAAAAATGGGTCAAGAGAGTCAGAAACGGGGGAAATCAATGTGGGGTAAAGAGGGCTAAATTAAGTGTAAGATGCCAAAACACGGGTTTTAGATGGGTGTTACTGGGATAATCTCGATAATCACATCCGTTGGCTTGATAGTTTTTCAGCGAATCGATTGGCGATGTCTCCATTCGACGAACTCAGGCCACGCCAAAGAGAGGAGGAGTGGAAGACGTCATTAACCTCTTCAGCTTAGCACACGTTAGAATCGAATGCGTTTGAATCGCATTCCTTGTGGACCTTTGAAGCAATTGATAATGCTGGTCCTTAAAACACTGCAAACTAAAGTTGTGCTTGAATGACGAGGAAGAAAAAGAGCGCAGCAATCAATCTGACTTGAACTCAACTTTCTTCTCCTTCAATAATTACAACAGCAATCCTGTGTAGCCTGATCCCATGCGTTTCAACCATGTAAAAAGCACGAATGCCGTGTAATGTTACTATTGGGAATTTGCAAGTGTCAAAACTGGCGCGACGGAGCGAAACACTAAAAAGCTTCGCTCCATCGCTGAATGTAAAAAAAATAGCGCTCTGAGTGGGTTAAACCCACCGGTGGTCACTCTGTCCCCCTAAAGGTCCGAACCCTCGTGTAGGATTTGACTTCCGTGCCGGGCATGTGCGTGCGAGGTCGCATTCTCGCGCTCACAGCGATACCGCCCACGCACATTACACAAATCGTCGGCCATTAGCAGCGATATTGATATTCCCACATATAACCCACAAAAAGCTGCGGGTCCGAAGCGTTCCCGCTGACTAGGGTCGCGACACTTCCGCTTCTCCATGATTCCTCAAAACCAGATGGTTCCCCCGCGAGTTCCCGGCTCTTTATCTGTGATGTCGAACTGCGCCGAGCCATTCTTCTCTCTCGGTTCTGCTCTGTAGCGAAAGCCTTGGTTTGACTGTGAAAAGCAGCAAGCATGCTTACTTTGCTTCAGCCATGGCACCCCCGCAATCCGATCCATCGTCACTCTTATTCCGCCACGCCGGCACCAACGCATCATATCGTAAAACCTTACTCATACAAATGACTCCCACTCCTCCATGTAAAAGCAGTCGGCACACCACACTGTCCCAGTATGCCAATTAATTACACTGCCCAGCATCAACCGAGGGACACGGTAGATCTCGATTAGCACGCATTTGGTTGATGTTAAACACGTACTTTATTCAGTTCTAATGACGATACTTAGTTACGGGGGTCGAGTCTGGGTTTGCGCCACTCAGCTCAGCTCTAGGGTGTGTTTGCTTGTTTGCTTGTTTGCTCTCTAGTCACAAGCTCCATCTTCACGGTTGGCTGCTGTAGTGTAGCGTTACTCTCTACAGCTGCGGGAACGTGTAGCCGTTCGGCTTTACCACGCAGTCGGAGCTGCTCGACGTGCACACCTGACAGATCTGCGAGTAGAGCGTGCGGCGGCAGCCGAATTTGGCATTCGCGCACTGCACGTTGTTGCGGTAGCACGCCGGGTTCGAGTTGGTCAGACTCGCGATCGACGGCAGCTTCTTCATCACGCCGCCATCCGAGGTCGTCGCGTTCGTCTTCAGCAGTTTCACGTACGTATCGACGAGCACCTGCACGCGCGCAGTGTTGGCCTTTGGGTTCGTCGGGTCTTTCCAGAACGGAATCGTCTGGTTCACAGACACCAAACCGTTCGCGACAGTGGCTTGGAACTCGATGCCGCCGGCCTTGCAGAACTCGGCGTAGTCAGCGTAGTTCGCGCCAGTCGCTGGGTTCT
>JAADVO010000290.1:0-36677 GCA_023335655.1 Globisporangium spiculum | reverse complement strand
TGACCAGTGGGAGGTCGAGCGAAAGGAGCGAGCGACGCTGTTGGAGCAACTGAGCCAGGAGCGAGAGGCACGCGAGCAGGATGACAAGGAGTGGAGAGCCCTGTTGCAGCAGATGAAGCGTGATCTGGCAGGAAAGGATGAGAAGCAAGTTACTCCAGAAGTGAAGTCGACTGAAAGGACAGATAGCGATGGTCAAGGCGGAGAGAAGCGTTGTATGGATGAAATAGGTGTCACTCCTTCAAAGCAGTTGGAAGCAGTCCTCCGCCAAAGCGAGCCAGCTTTCAAACAAGGAAGCCGAGTCAAGACGACGAAAACAACAGATTCGCAGACTGCATCAAAGAACGAACAGATCAAGACAAAGCCCATGTCCACGTTCAAAGAAGCAGTCCGTCACCTCAGTAATGGTCAAATTTTGGGAACCAATGCAGTGACTACTGAGCGAGCAACAAAAGCTGCAGAACCATCTACTGCGTCCTCGACCAAAGCGATCGTGGTGCCGAAGACAACAGCATTGACCATCAGAGATGTGAACGAGGGAGCAGAGGTGCTACGAGTGCTCCGTCAGTCACCTCCGCTAGTCACTGTCAAGAGAAGCCGTCAGGCAGGTGGAGGAAAGGAGGCTCCGGGAAAAGGAAAACCCGAACAGCGAAACCGTGTGAACCGTCCACGTCGAGTCTGAGGCATCAAAGCGAGGCTCAGTCACAATACCTAGGGACAGTTCGTTCCCACAAGTCACAATATTTGCCCCACAAGGGAGGCGGTACACACGAGATTTCCAAGCCTTCGTCTTTGTAGCCCATCACAGAATGGACTAGGTGCGGCGAACCAATAATAGTTCCAACTACTATTGTGTGGTTGGCATTGTGCGCAGCATTTTGAATGGAAGAAACTTTTTGGATCCTCCGTATATTTCCCTTGGATCTTCCGCTTGCTTGATCCATTCTCCAATCCGCTCTCTCTAACCCATGAAGAACTTCAAATCAACATGGAACAGGCAACACGGACTACACTAAAGAATCCGTTCTCAAAGCCAACATGTGGCATCAATGATCACGTTCGCTGGCAGAATATCAAGGGGTGGTCAAGCTCGAACGACTTGAAGGTTGGAGGCTGCACTCTCAACGAGACGGCACGTAACGCAGAAACTGCGCCACAAATGGTACAAGTAGAAGTAGTTTAAGTTCAGCTCCAGTGGCATTGATGATATGTTTTGTTCACTTACTTCGTCGTTCAACAAATGGGTTGGATGTCAAGCGACGGTGATGACTCGACGCAGACGAGATCTTTTGACTGCTTTGATTTGATGGGACGAAAGCAACTTTTTTGTTTACCTGAATCTCGAGATCTCGTGAATGACCGAGAGACTAACTGGCTACTGCGGAGAAGCGAAGTCAAAGTAGGCTGATTTGAAATTGAAAGGGCGAACCCATCTGAACATGCGTCTTTTGGCACTTTCAAATGCGGTATTGACAACCGCATACCCCCGCTTTTGTCAACTGAATCGTGATGGGATAGGTTTGTTCCCATTTCTGGAAGAAAGGAAATGAACCAACGGTCACACAAAACGAGAGCGCACGGATCTACTGTCAAAGATCACCCACGAAACTCAACGATGGTCGGCGCGAGCTGGAGTCGCGAGGAGCTGGCGGCCATGCTGCGCGCGTGGGATGACGCGCTGGACGTGCCGCCGCACCGTGGCTTCCGCCTGCTGGAGCATATGTTCCGGCGCTTCACGGAGCTCTGTGGCGGCGCCACGGACCGCACCGTGGGCTCCATGGAGATCAAGCGCAAGTATATGAAGAACATGGTGGACGTCATCGCGCAGTTCAACAACCTCCACGGCCGCAACGGCGACGGGCATGACGTTGATCGTGAAGACATCACTGCTGAAGGTGACGGTGTTGCTATTGCTAGTACTGTCGACAACACATCGTTGGTGTCGTCAGCTCCAAGTCAGCAGCAGGCGCGGTGGTTCGAGATGAAGCGCAGCGAGCGCAAGCAATGGTTCCTGCGCCTCAACACCAAGTCCTACAAGTTCGCCAACATCGACGAAGAGACGTTCAGCTCCGTGTACAAGCTCATGCAGATCGAGCGCGTCGTCTACGGAGATACCATCGCAGCCGGTGAAGAAGAGGTGATATTAGTAGACCGAGCACGGGCAGACGAGTCGGTGGTGAGACATGCAGATGTCGGTCCTCGGGATATTCGGGTAGCGCTGGTCCGGGATTCAGCTGGGGAGTGGGTGACAACGCAGCGGTCGAGTGAACCAATTTCGCGACCGCCACCAACTCCTGATGTTCCCAGCTACCCCACTGCTGCTACGGCGCCTGCCGCCAGGATGCCTGCAGAGCGCACTGCTCTGTCGTTGAGAAAAAAAGATTCGGCGTTTGATCGCCTGCTTGCCTCTTCTTCTGGACGACGTGGGGATATGGTGATGATTGACGCCGGCTCGTGGAGTGATGACAGCGACAGCGACAGTGACCAGAGTGTCAACAGCGATGGAGATGATGGTGATGGTGATGGTACCAACACCTACGACTGGGGCCAGGCGAGGCATTTGGCATCGCTCTACTTTCAGAATCAAGGCGAGGGCGAAACAAGGAGAGACGACAGGCTTCGTCGTCAGAGCGGATCAGACCACATGGAGGTTCACGAAGCTTTGAACGCGTACGATGTGCACTCAGATCAAACGGGATCGATAATGCGAGTTCAGCATCATCGACATGAGCTAACTGCTGATCCCCAGCTGCTTCACGCTGTGCGTTCCCTCGAAGCCCAAGCTGCAGAACTGAGAGAGATTCTGGATCAAGAGCGAGATGAGAGACAGCGAGAGGAGCAACTGTGGCAGTCCGAGACGATGCGAAGAGAACAGGAGCGCCTGGAATTTAATGAACTAGTTGCTCAGATGAGTTCATCCCAAGACGGCGACACCAAACTGCAACAGCTGAGAGATGAGATGTTGGCGTTCATTCGGTCGGAAGAAGAAGAGCGTCGAAAGGAGGACGAAGCAGAGAAAGATGAACATGCAGAACATAACCGGTTTCTGGACGAAATCAAGCGTGATGACGAATATCAAATCGCGTTTGACGATGTTCACAAGAGAGAGCAAGCTGAGAACGAAGCCCTTGTAAAATTGCTGAAGCAAGAGCGGGCTGACAGACACAGAAGAGCCACAGAGCGCACGGAAATTCTGAACCAGATCAAGCTGCTTCGAGCAGAATACCGGAAACCCAGTGAAGTAGTTGGTGAAGGAATACCCGACAATAGCGAAGCCACTCCGAATACAGCAGCACCAGTGACCGACTCAGAGCCTCAGCTCCAAGGTGCTGAATCTGGCCGACCCGTACGCAGAAGTAGTGCCCTTCAAATCCAGCGAGGGGCAATCGTGTCAACCTTGCGAACACGGTCTGGAAAAGTGAAAGCGAGAACGACCCTGCGTTAGTGCTCATAGAGTGCTTTAGCAAGGATGTAGTTGTACCTTCCTCCATTTCAATGTTAGCATTTCACTTCACAAGTCCGTTTCTCTTCTGATCAGTATTTTGGCTTGGATGTTGGTCTTCGACGTCGAAATTAGCCAACACACTTTAAAAAGAAAATATCGTGTCGAATAGAAGTGCACGTTCTCAAAAGCATCCGCAAAGGCTTATTTGCTACTAGTTCCTAACGTTGGTAAAACGAATCAACCACCACACGATACACAAATCGCCGCCGCCATCCACATTAGATGGTAACATTCTCTTTCATCCGGTTCCGACTTCCTCTGGTTCGATACGTCGGAACTGGTAGTGCATCAGGATAAATTTGCTCTGGATCAACCACTGAAGCTGGTGGCGATTCCTGAATCTTGGTTGGCTGATCCTTTTTCTTGCCAGGTTCTGACAGCTTCGCATCAACAGGTGTAGGTCGCTGCTGGGGAACTTGTGCTGGTGCGATATTCTGATCTTTTGGAGCCTTTCTTGCTCTCGGCGCCTTCTCAGGTTCTGGGGTCAGCTGCCTCGCTTGGATTGTGCTGGGTTTCCTAGCTGATACTCTCTTCGAACTCGTTCCACGTGGCTGCACTTCTGTCTCTGTAAAAACCTCGCTTTTCTCTGATCCTTGAGCTGGCGTTTCAGTCACCTCGGCCAGGACAGCTCGTTTCCGCTTTCGATCTCGCCCTGAACCTACTGACTTGGCTTTCTTTGGCTGAGCACCCTTAGGTGTTGCCTCTGCCACCTTCGGTCCTTTCTGTGTAGTGTCTCCCAAGTTCGTCTGGTTTCGCGGTGGAGACCTCGGAGTTGACTCTCTGCGTGCTGTTGATTGTGCGATCTTGCGAACCTTGACTGCTTGCACTACACTCTTCACTTGATATGACGACTTCGCATCGAGAGGTTTAGCTGCCGGATCGAGAACTTGGGCTGGTAACGTATCTTCATCCCCCACAGGCTTTGTAGCTGGGAAAGACCTCTGCGGCGGCACGGGAGCTGGACTTTGTTTCGCTTTAATGACACCAGACTGCCTCGCAGTGGCTCTCTTTGGACTTGGATCGCGCGGTTGCAACTCTTTCTCAGCGAGTATTTTTCCCTGCTCTGGTTGTTTGGTTTCATCATCGGTCTGCTTTGCCAGGACAGTTCGTCTTCGCTTTCGTTTTCGTCCCAAATCGGTGGCAACCACCGGTATCTTTGATTGATTGCCCTCACGTGTTTTCTTTGTCGCATTTGGTCTTTGAACTACCATCTCATTCTGCGACGGTGTAGACCTCTGGTCTGCCTTCTGGTTTGTTGTTGATGACTGTGCTACCTTCGGAATCTTGACTGGCTGGTCCTTGTTCATCGCTTGACTTAACGGCTTCGCTTCGAGAGGTGAGGCTGGCTGGCGGACAAGCTGCATTGGCACTGTATCTTGATCTATCTGAGCTTTTGTTTCTCTCGGTATCCCCTTCTCAGGTTCGGGACTCGATTCCGCTGTCATGACGCTGGACTGTCTTGAAGTGTCTCCCTCTCTCGGACTTGGTTCGCGCGGCTGCAACCTCTTCACTGCAAACACCTTTTCCTTTTCTGGTTCTTCGGCTTTAGCTTCGGTCTCCTTTGCCTGGATAGCTTCGATCCGCGTTTGGGTTCGCACTGGAGCTACTGACGTCACCATTTCAGTCTGTTTTTCATCACGTCTGTCTTCTATTGCACTTGATGCCTGCTGTATACTCGTCACGGTCGCATTGTCTGACTGCATTGATATCTGAGCAGTCGCCTCGTTCTCCGCTGCCACCTGAGTCATTTTGCGCCACATCTCTGCTAGATCATGTCTTATTAATCCCACAACGCCATCCCTCGCACTTGCCTCTTTCTGCAGCTTGGTGATCTCCGACTTGAGCGCGTATGCCTCTTGTTGTCGCTCTGCGTCCCGCTTCTCCCACTGAGTCTGCATCTGATTGATCTGACTCGCAATCAAATGCCGTTCATCTTGACCCTCAGATCGAATCTGATCAAGCTGCTTCGCGAATTGTTTGTTCCACGCAGCATCTGCAAGGTTCTTTTCGTCTCGGTGCGTGCTCTGCCTCGACTGAATGTCTTTCACCTGCGTCTCCAACTCCAGAACCACCTTCTCCAGTTTTCTCATTCTCTCGAGGTCCTTCTGTCGCGTCTTTTGGTCCAGCATTCTCGCGTGCTTTGCTTGATTCTGGATATGTTTCAAATGCTCAGCTTGCCTTTCCAGACTCTGAACAATCTTTGGCAGGTCACGGTTGACGGCCAGTTGTCTTTCGATCTCGCGCCTACTCGTTTCATTATGCTCACCTGGGGCTGAAGCCTGAAGTTGAGCTGGAGCTGGATCTTGCAGTGTGCCGCCGCTTGCGACTGGCGCGATTTGGGATAAAATGGGTGATTTGATCAGAGACTTTGCGGCCATTTCCTTTTGGGTACGAGTCGAAGCGTCTACAGCTTGCATTTCTTTTCCGTCCTTCTGATTGCACTGTTGAGCTCGAGTTTGATTTTGACCTTGATCTTGAGTGTCACTGACAACTGTTGTACTCGAGGCTTCAATTGAAAGCTTGGTAGGCACCTCTACTCCAGAACGAACTGACGCTTGTTCTTCTCGCAATGTTGTTTGATCGACTAGATTAGTCTGCTCAGGAATCGCAGCAGCTACCGCACTGTCTTTATGGAGCTTCTGAACTTCTTCATTTGAGTGAGCTGCAATTGGGGCCTCTGTTGCGTTGTTATTCTGCGACGTAACCTCGTTGGCAGCACTGCCATCTTTTCTGTGTATCGTGATGACACCTTCGCTCGAAGAAACTGCATCATTTGCAGCCTCTGTCTGGTTATCTTCTTCCGCATCGTCGGACCCAAAACCTTGGGCTTGGTCCTCGTCCCAAACTCCCGCATCGCTGTCGCTTTCCGTGCTGCTACCATCGTATCCAGCATCATGGTGGTGGTGGTGATGATTGTGACGGATGTCAAGCAAGGATTCGTCTTCTTCCTGGGTCTCATTGCCGTATTCGTCAGCATTATTGATCACAGAAGCTAGAGTCGGAGCAGCTATGTAAGTAACGGTCTCCATCTCTGGAGTCTTCAATTCGAAATTGCTGCATCGTTCACTTCCACTCGTACTGGTTGTAGTTTCAGTGTAGGGGTTCGGCGGCGACGGCGCCGACTCCACCGGTCTAGCTATCAATGCTGCCGCGAGATCAACAGCAGCTTGAGAACTGATCAACGCTCGCTTGCGTTCGCGCACCGCTTGCCGCTCGCCTTCGTTCTGCTCCTTTTTCACACGCGGACCTCCGCTCTTGGAGAACTTTGTGTACTCGTATCGCTGGGCCATCTCCTGGAGCTCCTTGACTTCCCGGAACGTGTCGACGTCGATGTCCAGGAACGTGTACGAGCGCATGTTGTGCTCTTCAAACCAGTCTTTCCGCTCCGAGACACTCAACGAGAACCACTCGAGCTCTCTGAAAGCACTAGCACCAGCGCCAGCAGTAGTTGCAGCACCAGTGGAACTTAATGGCGCATCCTGCTTCTCTTCTTCATTGTCACCCTTCTGCCCTTCCACGACGCTCTCGTGGTACTCGCAGATGAGATCAGCCATGTTGCGCAGTGTCTCGCGCTTGAAGCAGACGGACGCGAGCGCGCGCGGCGTAGCACCGCCGCAGCGTTCCACGAACTGGTCGAACATGTGCGTGCGTACCGTGAAGCCCCGGTACGCGGGCGCCTCGAGCGCGTCGCGCCAGGCCGCGAGCATCGCCGTGATCTCCGGTGCGCTCCACTTGACCGACTGCGTTGCTACTTTGCTGCCACGCTTGCGAGGCATCTCGTCCGTCGCTTCTCTTTCTTTTGTCTGTCTTGCGGCAACTTCTGCTGCTGATGATGGCGCGGTCGGTTGCCTTTTGGATAAGAGGATGAAAATGTATGGGGCTTTGTATGGAGCCGCGGCAACACCCTAATTGGAATATGGGTGGATTTTTGATCAGATGCTATTAATGGCGGAAAAAAGTGATTGATATATTCGATAATATAATTTATCCGGTACCGAATAAAACTGAAAAATGATTTGAACACATGTGTTGTTCTGCTTGATGAGTTGGGATATGTGATAATTTACGTTATCCGGTATGAAATATCTCATTTTTATTGCGAAAGTATGCACTATTGATTGAAACAAAATAATTGAGGATTTTTGTGGAAAATAATGGATATCAAACCCGAGGTCATGCCAGTTCCCACGACGGCCAGTGCGTTCGTTTTCTTCGATATATGTCGAGTAGTGAAATGCCTCTAGCAACCACTGAGAGAGCAGAAATCATCGAGGTTTGGACATTTACTTAAGTTATCGCCACCACGTCTGCACGTGCGCCAGCCTTGAGCATTGCCAGAGTGACACCACGAGCCAACTAGTTTCTAGCTTATTCACCTGAACTTCTTCATGCGAGCGGCCTTGTCGTCGAACGGGCGACCAGAGCGATGGTGGTGGCGCGCTTTGTGATAGTCCTGTCTAGCGTGATGGCGGTAGCTGTTGTCTTCCACCACTCTCGTCGCTGCTGCTGATGGTAGTGGTGGTAACGGCTTTGAAGAAATACCTCTGGGTGCGCTGTCCTTGAAGCTGGGAGCTGTTGGTCTCTTGTTCTCCTGCTCGCCATACCTGCTCGCATTCTCACGAACTCGCTGCTCAAATCGCTTGATCGCATCCTCACGATCTGTCTTCGGAGTAGCCTTGGTAGCATTTTCCTTGACAATAAGAGCGGCTGGTCTCTTGTTCTCCTGCTCGCCTTGCTTGCTTGCATTCTCGCGATCTCGATTCGTTAAGTTCTCAACTCTCTTCTCTCGCTCCTTGATGTAGTTGTTGTTGTTATCTTGCACTAGTTTCGCTTGTTGGATCTGCTCAAACTGCTCCAGGATTTTTTTGCGCTCTGTTTGAGCGTGCTGGCGATCTTCTCGGTCCTGCTGGATCTGTTGAAGTAGCGCCTCTCTTTCCTGTCGCTCAGTTTCTCTCCGTTTTTGGTCTCTACGGCGCTCTTCTCGGTCCAGTGCGATCTGCTCCAGCATCGCCTTCCGCGCTTCTTCTTCCGCTTTATGCTCCTGCTCGAATTTCGTTCGTTCTTTCTGGAGAACCTTGATCTCCTCGATCATGCGACTTCGTTCCT
Source organism: Globisporangium spiculum (assembly GCA_023335655.1). Lineage (NCBI taxonomy): Eukaryota > Oomycota > Peronosporomycetes > Pythiales > Pythiaceae > Globisporangium > Globisporangium spiculum. The sequence continues at coordinate 28,069 of JAADVO010000290.1, read as the reverse complement.
CCTGGTAAAACTGGCGCTGTTCGTGTTCTTTCTGGCGCATCTCGGCCTCCACCTTGATCGTCTCGACAATTTGCTGGATTTCGTTCTGACGAACGTTCTTCTCGTCAAACTCCTTCGCTCGTTGCTGCAAATTCTGTTCTCGCTCTTCTTTTACCTCAGCGATCAAAGTCTTGAGCTCCTGCGTCTGCTTCTCGAGGATGTTGACAACCATCATGAGCTCCGGATCGATCTTCTGTTTCTTGATCTCTGGCGATGCAAAGGTCGACGACACCGGGCCTCGACTGCGCTTCTGGGTCTGAGCTGAAGAAAGTGGTGGGCGAGCAATTGGAGGTCGGGCACGGTTGTTGATGTTGGCCTGAGCTGAGAGAAAGCTGTCCACACCAGCGTTGCTTCTAGGAGTCGCTGATGCCGCTGCTGCTGGTGGGACGACTGGAGCTGGCGCGAGGCTTTCCAGGTGTCGGAGATGAGCGGCTGCTACTTCACTCTCTTCCCACATCTCGGCATCACTATCGCTCTCCGTACTGCTGCCGCTGTCATAGCCTCCGTCGTCAAACACGATCACGTCATTCCTCTTTGAAGGACGGGTGAGCTGATCCTGAGAGTTTGTCTTCGATTGGTCCGAGCTGGTAAGGAAAACTGGACGGGAGTTCGCTGAAGAGCGCGGAGCGAAAATTGATCTGCCACCTTCGTACTCAAAAATCGATCTCGAGCCAGCCGCACGCGCTGGGAAAGGGAACTCTCTCGCTGGAGCTCGCACTGAAGGCTGTGCCACCGCAGCGGGAGCTCTCAGAGCAGTAGGAAGGGAAGCTGCAACTTGCTGCCGTTGGGCTACCGGCAATGACAGTGGGGGTAACTTGGGCGAAGGCACTGAAGATGGCTCCTGCGGCAACACGTGAGAGAGTAGCGGTGGGGTACCTCGCGTCTTCCACGCTCCCGTCACGGTATTCCTGCGCAGCGAGACGCGCAGTGAGATATTGTGGATAATCCCGAACCCGTCGTCGCTCGCGCTCGTGACGCGCATGTTGGTGGACGCCGCCTGGAGCTCGATGAGCTGCTTGACCGTTTGGAACAGCGGGCGGTCAATGTCGATGAACTTGTACGACTTGCGGTTGACCATCTTGAACCAGGTCTTCTTCTGCTCGAGTGTGAACGCGAACCACTTGTCGCGGTCGTTGAACGCCATCACGAGGCGTACCATGTTCTTGAGCGAGCCCTGCTTGAACGAGACCGAACCCTCCGAGCGCGTGGTCGAGCCACCCACGAGCACCGTGAAGCGCCGGAACACCTCGTGCGAGATCTTGTTGCGCTCGGCCAGCGGCGTGTCGATGGCCTCGCGCCACGCCTGGAAGAGCGCTGCGAACTCGGTGGGTGACCATGTGGACATCGCTACCTAACGGTCTAGCTCTAGGAGACTAGCTTGGCTAGCTTGCTCGTCGTGTGGGTGGGCTAGCTGGCTGGCTGACTGGCTGGCTGGCTAGGCTTCGCGCGTGCGTGAGATTTCCTTCTCTCTCTCCCTTCTTGTCTTCCCTTTCCAGAAAAGAAAGCATTCTGTGTGATCGTCTGGTTGTGGTAGAAAGGACAGAGGATAGCCAATCAAAAAGAGGGATTTGTCGCGGATGCGCAACGTTAGAGAGACATGATACGAGATAATGTTGTAGATGGACAACGTAATAGGCACCCGGCTGGTGATGGATTGCGCTAATATGTCCCGAATCCTCGGATCCCCAGACTCGGGGTCATCATCCTTGCCACCTTCGCACAGCTAACCTTTGCTTTGTCGAATGCTCCTGCATATTCATATTTTCCCTTGCTGATTGAATTTGTGTACAAGTTGGAAGCAGGAGGCAAGAAGCGTTCATTTACCTTCGGGATCTAACAAGCACTTCGGCAACTCGACAATCCTTGTAGCGTCGTTCCGCTTGCTGTATTCGTGTGTACTAACGAAAAGCTTTTTCGCATGTGTCGAAGTAGAAACGCAATCGGGTTAGGCAGCATGTTGAGTGCTACTGTAATCCAGCGAGACGGCGCCTGGAACCTTCACTATCGTTACAGAAGTCTTGGTCGGAGATGGAGTCACGTACTCTGGAGGAGGAGGTGAGCCGGAAGTCAGGGGAAATGCCTGCTTATCTTGACTGTTATCGCTTCATCCAAACCAAGGCAGTGATGAAACAGCGGAGGAGTACCTGGTGCAGCACAGTCGATGCTTTTGCTTGCATGTCTATCGCACAAGCAAAAGTGAGTCATGCATTCGACCTTTGGACCATCGGGGAGTTTCGGCAACTTCTCCAGGTGTGATACGAGGTCGCTGCTGCAATGTCTGCTACTGTACAAGCGCTTCATCGCACTGAGCGGCAGTCAATCGAACGTGGCGATCATGATGATGAATGATGATGAAAAACTAACTGAGACACATCGCCGAGACGATCCACGAGAAAGCGAGAACAAAAGCAGCCGAGAAGAGTGGAGATGCGGCTGAAGAAGCTGGCAGAAATCGAAATAAGTTCTTTCGCAACAAACAAATTGTGAGTCTCAGGATGTCATTTCGACAACAAATGAAGCCTTTCCCATCCACGTCTGATCAAAATCTGTCTTGCTGACTGGTGGAACTTGGTTGTTCTCCTTATGTATTGTGTGATGGGACAGCACGTCCGCACACAGATGTGGTCAACCTTTCTAACCCCTGCGCTTGTTTACTTGTGGAGTAGATATTCCAAAACTGCCTCAACCTACCACATGCGATCCATCGAATGATGTCCAGTGCCGCCTTTTTCCAGGATACGGTGGTGCGCTGACGCTCGAATTCACGATGAGCATCAAAGTGTCGGGTATTCCGTGGACTCCAAGACACAAGTTCGCGCTCAAGTCAGTGCCTCTTGAGTCGATTCAGATCACAGAAGCCAAGATGCAGGACCTGCACGACGAGTTGAGCCAAGCGCGCTTCATGCTAAACGACGTAATAGACCGCCTGCTGTGCTTGCGACCGCTCTTTCTCGAGTGCGACACCAGCAGCACCGACACTACCGTTGAGGTTGTGCCGTTCCAGCTCTCGAAATTGCTCTATATGACTGGTGACTGTTGCTTCTCATCACAGGACAGCACGAAAAGTCAGCGAAGCCTGACCGAGTCGGCGATTTTAAAGACATTTTAGAGCGTACTACCCAGGTTATACCTTTCAATCTGTCGTCTATATTAGCGGTCTTTGTCGTTTGTCGTGCTCAGCATTTGTGAACTAGCCTAGGAACTGTCGCACTGCTTTCCAGTCTCTCAAGTAGCTCCTGTCAATGGTTTTGCATCTTCCGCACAGCGATTGCGATCGCCGACCCGCAGATAACCAGCGCTCCCACGGCGCTCCAGAGGTTGACGCGCTCGTGCAGCAGTGTGACGTCCCAGATGAACACGAAGGCCACATCCAGGTAGCGCATGACGGAGGCTGTTCCGGCGCTCTCCAGCTGAAAGCCGCGTGTGAGGAAGAGCTGCCCCAAGAACCCCAAGAGTCCTGTGCCGAGCACAGCGAGCCACACGTCGCAGGACATGTCGAGCACGAATTCCTGAACAGTGACCAATCAGGAGCGACGAAAATCGAGTAAGCGGATATGATCAGATTGCAATACGATACGGTCATCGAGAACAAGTGCGGGCCAATCCATACCTGCTGAATGAACACCAGCGAGAGCAACGACACCACCGAGCCTGTGAGCAGAAAGTAGTTGATCACCACGAGGTAATTCACCTGTTGCAGACGGCGCATGCTCACATACACCACTGCCTGCGCGGCCGCGTCAAGCAGCGCGCAGAAGATCGCCAGCGTGGACCCGTCGGTGTCTGCGGTCGCGTGATCCGAGCCGAAGAGGAACGTCGGACGCGCAACGCAAACCACTCCGACGAACGACACGAGTGCGCACCCGAAGTTGATCGCGTCGATCTTCTCCTTCAGCACGAGCGCTCCCTAGAACCGACGGGAACAATCGCCGATAATTGTCAGATTTGTGCTGCATCGGGTTTGCACGACGTGGATGGCGTGAGAGACAAACTTACCAAAAAGAACGTCATCACGGGACTCATGAAGATCAGCACGCTAGCGTCGGCGAGCACCATTTGCTGCATGGCGTAGAAGCCCAGCGACATGGAGCAGAACCCGAAGAAGCAGCGCGAGGCGAGCGCGAGGTGATACGGCTTCTCAATGTACAAGCTCACGCCACTAGCGCGCACAGCAGCCTGTGTTTATTAGACATAGACATTTCATTAGCAAGAGCATTCGTAGGCACTCACTAGCAGTAAACAGCATTTGCTATGGTACTATGGTGATCATAGACACACATACATAAACGTACAAGGTTGAGCAACCACGCGACAAACGAGCGCCAGAAGACGATCTCCATGGACGATATCGACTGGGACGCGTACTTGACCATCACCGAGAGCAGGCTGAAGGTGATTGCGGAGGCTCCCACGAGAAGCATCCCTCGCAGTCGGGGCGACCGGAGCTCCACGTGCCATTTCTGAGCGGTTGTCGGTCCTTGGGAGCCGTGCTCGATGGTTGCGTCGTTGGCGGAGCGCGTGGTAAGCAGCGGTAGCTCCTCCGATTGCTTCATGGCTCGCTTGGCAGATTCGATACTGACGGGTGGGAAACGGTCAGGTGACTGAAATATGGAATGGACGAGAGAGCAGCAAGTGAGCGTTCTCATCTATCAGTGCCACTCACGATGGTGCACACGGTCGTTACGAGACACTACCGAATGGTGATGTTAAACCACCGCATCACATCCACCAAATCAACAATCACGTCTCAATCAAAACCGACCACCACTCGTCAGGAAATACGGCAACCCGAGATCCAAGAGTGAAGGTGGTCGAGGTGAGAGCAGGTGTCGACCACCACATGGCGAGCGAATAAAAAGGGAAGCATGTATACCGAGCAGATCTAATGTCCATCTATCAACACGTCAAGTTCGATTATAGTGGCACGGGGACCAAGAGCACCTTGGCGATTCAACTGTGTGTGGAAACCGACGAAGCCCCACTGAGACCCTTTGAAGGTACGCGGGGCGATCCTCGCCTCGGATCGCGCTCGTCGCCGCCTTTTAGATGTTCGACGCGGCGTTCGTATCTAGGTTCCACAGCCTGGAACAAGTCTACTAAAACCAACTTGCTGTTTGTGTTCCTAATACATACTTTATCCGCGCGCAAAATCAGCAATTAGTCAAAATAGCCAATTATACATACAAATACCAAGCTTATGTTGGACAGTAATTTTGTTATTTTGCACCAGTTCCTTCCTGTCCCTCGTCTCGCATCCCTTTCCTTCCCCCCTCCGTCAAGCAAGATCTCCAGTGGTGAGCAGCACCGTATTGCTCCCCCTCAAGCGAAAGAGAACGACCGTTGCGAGCAGCACCTTCCAACGGATTGATAGCAATGGCGTCGCGCAGACGCAGCGAGCGGCAGACGACCGTGCGGCCACCGGTGCTCAAGAAGCCCCCACGCCGCAGCAGCAAGACGGACCCGACGGTCAAGCCGCTGATCTTCTGGAGTGCCGAGGAGGTCGCGCAGATCGTGCAGGCGTGGCGCGACACGGTGGCCAACCCGCCGGCGAGGCCGCGCAAGACCGCCGGAGGTTTCAATGCGCGCTTGTACGCACGCTTCGTGGAGATCTGCGGCGGGAGCACAATGCGCGTGCTGCAGTCTGTGGTCGCGAAGAAGCAGCTGCTCAACAACTCGTACCAGTTCATCCTCGAGTACAACCAGAAGCGCGACGAAGCGCTCGCTGCCAAGGCCATGGAGAAAGGTGGCAAGACTGCTACTGCTGGTGGCGACGCTAGCGTTAACAAGAAGCCGCCTGCAAAAGCGAAGAGCTCACGAGGACGTAGTGGCGGTGGTGGTGATACTGTCGATGGTGATGAGAAATCCAAAGTGAACCACTGGTTCGAACTGACCAAGACCCAGCAGAAGGCGGCGGCGATGAAGATGTTCCTGACCGACCAGCGCCAGTATGCGCTGCTGAGCATGGACCAGCGCACGTTCGACAGCATGGTGGAGATTTCCAAGCTCGAAGGCAAGCTAAGTATCCGCCAGCCCTGGAGCGACGAGGAAGTGCAGCTCATGTTCCGCGCGTGGCGCGAAGCGATCAACAAGCCCCCAAAGGCAAGCGGCAACCGGAACCCGCTCTTTAGCATGAACTCGCGCATGTATCAGCACATGGTGAACCTCAGTGACGGCACACTCAAACGCACCAAGCAGTCAGTAGTGCTCAAGAAGGACTCAATGAAGCTCTCGTGCGATTTCATCTCGCAGTACAATGAGAAGCAGCGCGAGTTGAGTGCCGAGCAGCAAGGTGGCAGCAGCAACAAGAAACAGAAGCAATCGCCGCCAGCGACGACGTGGTTCTCGCTCTCCCAGAAGGAGCAGGAGCGCGTGGTGGCGCAGAAGTTCCCGAAGAGCAGCTTCATGTACTTTACCGAGTCCCAGTTCCACGAAATTGACGCGCTCATGAAGGACTCGGAGCGCCAGGGGAACGAGTACGGTGGGCGACAGACCGTCATCTGGACGCACAACGAGCACGTACTGCTGGTGCGCGCGTGGCGCGACATTGTCGATAAGCCGCTTGCAAAGCTCCAGCCGAACGTCACCTTTGGCTCGTGCGTGTACGAGCGCTTCATGGCGATGTCGAAAGGAGAGTACAACCGGTCCGAGCGCTCAACACTGCTGAAACTCGCGTCAATGACGAAGATGTACGAGTTTATCTCGGAGTACAACCAGAACAGTGGGAAGGACCTGAGTCATGACTGGTTCTCACTGGAGCGACCGGACCGCAAGCGGATCCATCTTGAGGCCGCGCGAGCCAACGGCGTGAGTGAAGACCGCACGAGGAGCTTTACGGATTTTGACAGGCCCATGTTTGACGCGATGACCAAGATCCTCAACAAAGAGGACCGCCCATTGGATACCATCACGTTTGTGGTTCAGGGCGAAGACGGAGACGATGAAGATGGGGATGATGAGGACGATGAGGACGATGAGGACGATGAGGAAAGCGACGAATCCGCTGAGTCAGATAGCGACTTCGCCGCTCCTTCCTCCTCGCGACGACGAGCACAAAGCAAGGCGAAGAAGAAGAGAAAGCCAGAGCCCGAGGAAGAAATCGATGAAGAAGACACAATCAGCAACGATGATAACGATGATGACGATGATGAGGAAGGCGAAGGCAGAACGAATGATAACCATGCCGACACCAGTGATGACGACGAGAGCAGGATCGATGAGAACACGCCCAATAGCTTCATTCAAGTAGCCCGTGACCAGCAACTACCGACGGTGTCAGCACAACTGGCAGAAGCAGTTATCGTTCCCGACCGTAATCGCGAAGAAGACAAGCTCATGCATGGTGCTCGCAACGTGGAAGATGAAGAAGAGCAAGAAAACAGCTCGGCGAGCTCAAAGAAAGTCCGTCAGGCGAATGCGGACAGAAGCTCATCGTCAACCTCTTCACGCACCGAAAAGAAGCGCCAACGACCGGCTCCAGAACCACGGACGCCGTCATCGTTCAGTCTCCATGAACTGGCGGACTTGGCGATGCGTGTCAACAATGCTGGGGACAGCAGTGGGGAAAGTGATGCTAGTTCCCACGGCACTGATGCACCTGGTGCATCTCAGGAGCTCCAGCAGCAACCAAGCAGTGATGAAGTGCCCAAGAAGCGGAAGCTCAGTCTCGACCTTTCTGCTGTCGTGGAGGTGCTTGAGAAACAGTCGGAGCAAATGATTTCCGTCATGCGCGAGATTCGAGACGAGATGAGGCGTGACCGTGAAGAGCGTGAGCGATTCCGAGAAGAGATGCGTCTCGACCGCGAAGCGCGCATGAAGCAGGCGGGCGATGCGTCTGAAGACGATGGTGACGACCGAAGTGGAGACGAGAGTGAGAAAAGTCCGCCCAGTAAGAAGAAGAATAAGGGTAGTCGCCGCTTGAGTGTCCAGCGAGATGGGTTTGTCGTGAGACTTTGAGTAACATCGTGACGCGACTGGAGGTAGATACACTCGCAGGTATCTGCAATACTGCACAAATACGAATGAACAACATTTGATTATTCATTAGTGCACATAATAGTCTTATCCACATGTGTCGATATATGGACTCTTGTTTAGTGCACCATCCTGCAGCATAGTGTTGGGAGTACAATAAAAAGGTTACCTCTTGTGTATTCCGACTCTCCAGATACATCTTTCAGGCATCAACGGATTACACAAAAATCCTCTGGCATGCCGCCCTCCGGTGCGAATGTGTCGAAAAGATGAGCCAGTAGAGCGCGGTCCTTCCCTCGTTCAGCCTCGACCTCTTCACGTCGAAGAGTCCACGTGAGCTTCATCGTCTCTTGTTCCACTTCGCGCTGTCTCTGCGCTCGAACGCGTTCCTCTCGGTCGAGCTGCATCTCCAACTGCTCCAAGCGCATCGCGAGTTTCTCTTCGTGACTGGACCTGTGCTGAGCATCCTGATCCTGCTGGGTTTGTGCTGCTGTATGTAATATATTAGCATCGCATCGTCCTCTGGAGGTGGTTGAGCTTGCAGATGGAGCTTATTTGTCTCGAGCGCGAGACCAAGCATCTCCACGAACAGCCTTTTTGACAGGAAAGTAAAGCCACTGCTCGCATGCGTGTGCATATGCTCTTGGTTGCACGTGCCTGTGGCTGCAATATTGATTGAGTTTACTTGTGAGCGGATAGTGCGATTCTGTCGGCATTGGACGACAGTGCTTTGTTGTCGTCTTGAAAAGCAAATCTTATCAACCTGAGCTCTTTTTATTTTCACACGGCGACGGAAATGGAGACCATAAGCAGGGTCTGAAACGAAGGGCGATACAATACCAGCAACCGCAAATGTATGATGATGAGCTTCTCCAGATGGCCGACGTGTTGGACAAGCAATCTTGTCGACTGAAGCAGATTGCGTATGGGATGCAGCAGGTGGAAAAAGTAGCTACTGGTGGGCCATCCGTTGTTCGAGAACGCACGGACTGTCGATCGCAATTCGTCGCTCGCAGTGCTTCGCGTGCTTGGGGTCAAAGCGAGAGAGGAGATCGCGAGCGCCAGTCAATGGCTAAGGAGGAGTCGCACGAGCATGAACGCACTAATAGCTGCGAGGTCCAAGATGATCTTCAAAGCACGAGGAGTCTGGCTCAGGAGACGATGCTACGGCTGCAGAACCAGGGCGGTCGAGGCTCCTCGTGATGTGTTGAGAGAGTTTCATGTGTTGACTGTGACTTGTGCGTGTGGCGTTTTGTAATAAATGTCGTCGTGAAGTTTGACTCCAGGCTCTTGCGTTCATATCCACGTACTACCGTACAGCCAGCCATAACTTTGATTGATTGGGATATCTGAGCGTATTCGAGTTGCTTTCGTCAGTGAATTATAATAGCCAGCCGTCAGCTAAGTTCGCAAGTCGTCGACGCGTTAACAGATACTGAGACACGAGTCCATCTCGATCCGCCACTGGCGTCGCGCTCAGTTTTTGGTTCTTCCTTGGTCGCCCCGGACGTCTCGCTGACCGCTCCTCTTTCACTTGCGGCTTGTTCCTTGGACTTGGTACGGCATTCTCTTCATCATCGTTCGATGTGCTCTCTTCGTCTTCGTCGTCGCTCTCTTCATTTCGTTCACGCCCAGTGAGACCCAACGCTCGCTCCTCCGACAGCACCGTGCCGACGCGCGCGGGAATATCCTCAAGCATGTCGGAGAGGTGACCCGATCGCTCTGCCGCATGGAGGACCGCCAGCTTCTCGAGCTTCGACATGGAGAACCACTCACGGTGCTTGATCTTCCACTGCTGCTCGTTGATCTTGAAGATGAAGCGGTACGACTGCACCAGATCGTTCTTCTTCGTAATTACCGCAGCTTGGGTTCGGGCTGTACCTCCATGGCACAAGATCGTGAAGCGCTCGTAGATGCGCGCGCTGACAATCTTCGCAGCCTGTTTGCTGCCCAGATGGGACTGGTAGTCCGTTACTTCGTCCCACCACGCGCGTACGAGGTTCGCGAGCTCGTCGTAGGTCCACTCGGCCGCGATCAACCGAGTCTCCGCTGACGACAAAATCTCGCTCTGGTTCTTCATCATCTTCTTGCGCTTCTTCAGCGGCTGTCGCTTCTTGATGCGACTCATCGCAGCATGCATCTTTTGGTCAAAGCCCAGGTACCGGTAACTCCTGTGCTCGCTGCTGTGGAACACCTGCTCCCGTCCTCGCGGACTCAGCGAGAACCAGGTTCCACTCGCATTGTTGCGTTTGCTCTCTTGGTCATAATTGGTGATGAACTTGTGGTTGAACGCCAGAGGCGAGCGTTGCAGGGTACACGGCTTGCTCCGTTCGCGGTGTATCCCCGCCACAGAGCTCGACGAACCGCGCGTAGACGCGCGCGCAGTGAGCCCGTTCAGTGTCGTCAACGTACGGCCCGACCTCCTCCCACGCACGCAGGAGCAGCACGATCTCATCGCGCGTCCAGAGAAGACTCGGCATCGCGCTCACAGTTCGTTAGCTCGCTGGCTGGCTCTTGTGTACGCGCAGATCGCGAGAATGAGCGACTGTTCTCGAAAGACTTCGTGTTACAGTTGGGGTCAAGAGTTCTGACCAACCAATTACCGCATCGAGTAGCAAGGTTGCATGTTAGTACAACACACACACACGCAGTCGACAAAAAGAGGTACTGGCACTTGTCAAGCTCTGACTAGTTGATGGGCTGAGACTCATCGCGAAATCTGGTGTCAAGCTACCAAACATGCAGAAGTATTGAATGTTCGATGGCCCTGTCTTGGGTTAGCAATGCGTGCGAGCATGCCACTTTCAAGGCCGACCAAGTGAATGCTGTCCTCAGAAGCTCTCGTTTCATGCGTCGATGAGGATACTCTCTTCATCGCGCTCACACTGCATATGGCTTTTGCGTCGGTGCTCTCGACGCTGCTTGCACTCCAATCGATCCAACTCTCGCTCCTTCCAGCCCGCCTCACACTCCTCCTGCTCCAGTCAGCGCGCTCTGTGTCTTGTACTCAGCTTGCGTCCACTGGGGTGGCATCGCTACATTCGCGAGCTGATGCTGCCACCATATCGTACGCACTCCCTCCCTTCTGCTGTTTGTCTTGGTTGTTCTGGTTATAAGGGAGGGCAAAGAATGCTCGCGACCGGGGTTATTCGCTCGATGTCGAGTCGAAACTTGCGTCATTTACGAGCTAGACGTAACCTCCCAGAGCCGAGACAGGATTTGTTTCCATTCCAAGATGCCGCCGCAAATTTCTCGTCCGACGCACGTGATTGATTTGTGCAGATAGATATAACTGACGCCATTACCATCGCATTCTTGACCCCTTCCACTCGCGTGGTTGCATGTGTATGCTTGCAGTCTACTTTGAATCCACACCAAAACCCACGTGGCACCAGTGGTCACCAGTGAGCTGTTGCAAAGGCAATTGATTTTGAATGTGAGCGTCAACAAACATCGACGAGACCTCATGCAGTGCTAGTACATAAAGCAGACCTACCTGAAAGTCATGTCCATGTGATATCGTGCTTGTGCGCACTTGTACGTAAGCAACCGTGGGTCTACCGCAACCTTGAAGAGCGCATGTGATGTAATTATCGCTCGGTGGTAATTACAGTTGAAATTGTTGTGGTAAACAACCTGCACCACCACTGAACGACGCTTATGTGCTGCGGCTGGCAGGAAGAATTTCCTCAAGCCGAGCTCGCACAAAACACACATCCGGTGTTCATGGCAAATGATATTCGACAAGATCACAAGTTTCGTTGCACCAACTTTCAACCCTCAATTGAGAACGAGATTCGAGCGGATCGAGGGTTCATACATTAAAGGTGCTAATATTTGCCAGCGCACGACCACCACTTCGCAGCAAAGTCGAGTCCCAGCGCCACATGTAATGGCTCATGTTTCTCCCATTTGTCCTTCACAGTCAACCAGGCAAGAGTCGATTATGTTGATCTTGGCGTTGGCTCGTGATTACGTTGCCTTGAAGATAGCGAACTGAGTTAAGTTATACATACAATCATCATTTTGCAAATCACCCACGAGTGATTACTCAAGTCTCATTTCACATCGCACTCCCACGAAGGAAGGAGCAATCGTCCGACGCACACGAGAGATGGCTGCTGAACGCCCGCGTCCTCCGCAATTGTACTCCGTCTGGTCGGCCGCGATCGTGGGTATCGCCGCGCTTCTTGGTTACTACCTGTACGCGCGCACCCCTTTGCCATCGCCTCATTCTGCGACTTCTTTTGACGCGCGCATCCAGCTTCAACCTCAAGAACCTCAAGCGACAATGGCTCTCTCCATCCCAAAGCAACGCGCGCTTGCCGCGGTCGTTGGCGGTTTCGTGAGCGACGCCGCCACCATGGGGCTTCACTGGATCTACGACGACGAGAAGCTCGCGGGCTTCGTGGCGCAGAAGCCCACTAGCCCCGAGTTCTTCACGCCACCGTCGTGTCCGTTCTACAACTACGAGAGCGGCGCACTGTCCCCGTACGGCGACGAGGTGCTGCCGCTGCTGCAGGACGTGGCCATGCGCGGTGAGTTCGACCCGGTGGAGTTCGGCCATGTCTCGTACCTCGCGGCCAAGGCGTACACTGGCCGCTTGAACCACATCTTCAAGGAGCTCGTGGTCAAGGGCGACGCCGGACTCAAGTACCCAGACTTGGCGTCCGAGAGCAAGGACTTGCAGGGCGCCACCAAGGTGCCGGTGCTGCTCGCGCGCTACATTGACGCCCCAACAGACATTTTCCTGAAGAAGGTTGTGGAAGCCACGAAGGTGCACCAGATTGGGCAGGAGGCTGAGGAAGCCGCCGTTGCGACCGCGCTGCTGCTGCAGCAGGTCGTGCAAGGAGTGTCCATCAAGGACGCGATCGCAACTCTCCCGTCGAACGACAAGATCGGCGCCACGACGCGCACACAGATCCAGCAAGTGATCGACGACGTGAGCGCCAACAAGTTTACGAACGCCATCGCAGCCATCGCCACATACGGGAAGCCGTGCCCACTCCCTGGTGTGCTCCAGGGTTCGCTCTTCGTGCTGCTCACCTCGGACAACTACGTGGACGCCGTGCGCGCCAACATAGTGGCGGGTGGGGACAACTGCAGTCGCTCGATCATCATCGGCGCGGTCTCGGCGGCGGCGGCGGCCCTAGGCACCGACCCTGTGCCAGCCGACTGGAAGCAGAAGACCACGCGCTACGATGAGATCAGAGCGTTCGCCGAGAAGCTCGTCCAGTGATACTTGCTGCTCTCTCCAGCAAATGCAGAATTGTTCTTTCTGTAGTCTATGCCCACAAAAGAGGGGAATTGTAGGCTACCTCCTTGGTATTTGTAGGTGATAATGAAGTCTACCAGACAAATGCTACTTCTTGTTGCTTCACTCGGCTCTCCCTGACTCTGGAGCAGCGGAAAGCGATGCTCCAGCAGTATACCACCAGTGCTCTTGCTGCTTTTTCAGTGTCGCTTGCAGTAAGCATTTCATAGTAGACTGTCGCGCACCAAACTACGATCTCTCTTCACGTCAGTCACTACTCTGTGATCCCAAAGTGGCGACCTTAGCAGAACGTCCTCAGCAAAATCTTTTTCAGACGCAAACTGGATTCTCCATTACTTCTCAACGATATACATTGGGTTGTACCTGAACTCGACTCAGTCGGTCGTAGAGCAAATCGGCTCTCATCATGTCATGCATTGCAGGTATCTTTTCGCTCGTGGTAGCCTCTGCGCTTTACCTGAATGAACCCTCGTTGGCGTTCCAGTCGCTCAACTCTACGGTTTTGCTCGCGCACTTCTTCCTCTTCAAGCGTTTGCTCACGAACCTCTCGCTTCCATAAGAGCTCTTGGTGTGCCGCAACCTCATTTTTGCCTGCTCGAGTCTTTCTTTCAGATTCTGAATGATGTCCATGATCTGCAAGAATTCTGGTTCCCGCTTCTACTGTTTTCTTGGACCCTCGCGCTCGTCAGCGGCGACTTGAATTGCTGAAACCCGTTTCTGTTGCCTTGGGGCATTGCCAAGGGTGATAGGCAGCATCGGAAGGGAACTGCCCGTGTTGTTGCTGCCAACTATGCTTTCGGTATTGCAGTCGGTCGCTACCTCGCAAGTTCTATCAGTTCTGACGGAGCGAGTTTCCGACTCTCGTTGAACGCGTCGAGTCTTGCTTTGTGCTGCGCGCACCGCTGCAGCTGCCACCTGTTGTTGGACAGAGCCTCCGCCTTCCACTAGAAGGATCGCGCAGATTTCGTCGTATGTATCTCTATCGATATTGATGGACCGAGACGGAGTCCTGTTTTCGAACATGAGAGTCCTTTTCTCTGTCCTCGACAGCGAGAAATAATCGCCAAGATCTTTTACAGCATCGGTCGCGTAGAGCTCTGAAATGCACCGCACCATACCATTCAGTGAAGATCGCACGCGTCGGGTTGCTGATATTTTCTGCGGAGTCGTTGAGTTCTCGTCGTTGAGCAGGACAAAGTGCTCGTGGATCGTGGGAAACTTGGTTTATCTGTGCTCACTTGCCTAATCGACAGGAGTGAGAAGCTCGACTGCGTATCTCCACGCCTGTAACAGGTTCGAGATCATTTGCTGGCCCCAGCTGCCGCTTACAAGCGAATCAACAGCAGCAGCGACTGGGTGTGTCTCTCTACCGGGGCTAGCCGCGCCTCTGTTGAGTAGCATATGCGTCACTGAGAACGTGTGTTCGTCCAAGTACATACCCCTGTATGAATCTCGGTACTTTTCAAGGAACGCTGCGCCACGTTCAGGAGAACCAGGCGCTCATTGTACTCCCGTCGTTCTCTCCACCACCAGCCAGTCTGCTGCTGCCTCCAGCGATGAAATCAAACATGAACACCATCTGCACCAGTTGGTTGTGGATGGCTACCTCGGTTCGCCGCGGGTAGCAGAAGCTGAGCTCCCACGCCCGCTTGGCCACGCGCACGACGAGCTCCTCAGTGATACCGCCGCTGGCTTGGTCGTCATACTCAGCGATATTCTGCCAAGCGCACAGCAGCTGGCGGCGTTCCTCTGACGTCCAGAGGAGTGGATACCCTATCGATTTGTGTCCTCTGTCTGAACGGCCCCTGAGGGCATTTTTTGGTGCAACCTTCACGCAAAACGTGAGCAGCCTGTATGGCGGCTTATGGTCGAGCGCGTGGCGGCGTCGTCGGTATCTGAAGACAATCCCAGACTGGTGGGCTTTTGCATAGATACTGTACGACCCGCTTTGTTGAGCTCTGCGGTGGGGAGCCACTTCAGTCGCGAGGTGCACGCATGATGCTCCGTGCGGAGCCCGAGAGCGTCGCCAAGAAGATTGCTGAGATCGAGACAACCAGGTTAACAGCTGTCGGTAGGTACCACACCCGTGACTCATTCTCGCTCTCGTGAGATGCGAGAAGGAAAAGCGCTTGGGCTTGGACGTCGACTCGAGGACGGCCCATCGTGGAAAGAGT
Source organism: Globisporangium spiculum (assembly GCA_023335655.1). NCBI lineage: Eukaryota > Oomycota > Peronosporomycetes > Pythiales > Pythiaceae > Globisporangium > Globisporangium spiculum. Next base: position 12,610 of record JAADVO010000290.1, on the reverse strand, counting down.
TTCCACCTAGCCAAGGCAATGACACTCGAGGAGAGAACCTCTACAAGAAGCAAACGCCCGGCTCGGATGTGCTGCAAATCATGGATCTTTTGGAAGCGCTGGAAGAAATGCTCGCGCAGGAAACAGAAGCCGTTCCAAATACTCAGCCTCAGCTTCAGTACAATCAATCCTTCAGTTGGCTAAACGCGATATGAGACTGGGGGCGTGAGTGACTCTGGGACCGCACATATGTCGAAGTTACAGTTGGGCAATTTGTCCAAGCTCAACTGTGCAACCATCTTCCGAATGTCAAGCTCTCAGCAAAGCCAAAGCCAAAGCTGCCGCAGACCGCTCACAATAGCAGGCAAGCAAATACGCGAATGTCGACAGCGAAGAGCCCGTGGACACGCGCCGAGCACTCGCTCCTCCTACGCGCATGGCAGGAGGTTGTTCAAGAAGACGGCAGTAGCAGTGGAGTTGGAGAGTCCAAGGCTGCCACGAGTGCGCGCGTCTACCGCCGCTTCACGGAGCTCACGAAGGGCATGAACAAGCGCACACAGAACGCCACGTACATCCAGAAGGCGGTGCTGTCGTTCAACTTCAATTTCATCCTGCACTACAACCTCACGCACGGGGCCAACGCCTGGGTCTCGCTCAATCCCGAAGAGCGCGAGCAGGTGTACAACCGTGAGAAAACCACGTCGTACTACTTTGTGGACCTCGATCCAAGCATGATCGCGACCATGGCGAGCATCCGAAAGCGGCTCACGAATGGCCCTGGTGGTAGTGAAGCTGCTGGAGCCACCAAGAAGCGTGAACCGAAGACAAAGGTCCTGAGAAGGGTTGGCAACACGAAGCAGGTGTACCGCGCGATCATCGATGCCGAGTGCAGCGATGAGGAGGACGATGGAGACAACGACGAGGAGGAAGGCGAGAGTAGCAGCAGCAGCTGTACCAGCAACAGCAGTGAATACGAGTCCGACTCGTCGATCGACCGAAGCGTGAAGAACAGAAAGAAGAGGAAGAACTCGAAGGCGAACCACAAAGCGGACAAGAGCATGCGAATCGATCGATCTGCGATGGTGGAACTCCTGGATCTGTTCAAGAGAGGTGTTTGGCGCGTGGAGAAGCTGCTGCTCACTGATGGCCAGCGCTACCGTCGCGATCACAAGCGCATTCGACGGGAGGGTACTTCTTCAGTCGCGAAGAAAACAACGCAGGGAAAGTGAAAAAAACTCAGACCTGCGCAGACAAGTCAGCTGCCACCGCCCTCGAAATCGTCGTAAATCAACGAAAGGACATATTGAGCGGGTGTGTTTTTCTAGTAGGTGTGTGGAACCTGTGCAGTGGTCTCGAGTCAGGATGAGCTGTCGAGAAGTTGTGATTCAGACTGTTTGGTGGTCTAGTGCTTTCTGATTTTATTTCGTCCACAGTGTGTGAATGCATGTTGCTATTCACCCGAGTTGCCACTCTCGCTTCTTTGGATCGGTTAGTTTCATCTAGGAGAATTGATGCAAACTCGCTGCATCTATACACTTTTAGGCACTGGTCCGGCTTGGACTTGAGATGGACATGTGAAGTTGTATGCGGTCGGATCTTAAGCTTGGGGGTACTATTCAATAGTCTAACATGTGCCGCTGCAGTGGGAGAGTTCAACGGCCTGATCGTCAAAGTTCCTCTGTCAGCCAGTCGTTTGACTCGCTCAAGCAAACCCAAAGAAACAAACAGAATCGCCCACCTGTCAGAAAATCGGCAATAGAAGAAGCTCAACAAGAGCAACCTGTGGAAGTCCGTGGCGACCGCCAGGGTCTCCCTCACGACGACTTCCGCATCGAAGTCGAGTACGACAGCGACAGAAGAGTCATCTGGCTCGGTCACAAGAAGTCGAAGCAGCGATGGTACAAAGCTCCTCATCTCGATTATACTGAGACTCTGCTAGTAGCTCTTAGGCATAAAGTATTTACTTGGCTTCTGTTGTGTATTTTGCGGAAGGCGTCGCTGAAAACACCACGAGTCTCAAGTGGCTTTGCTGAGTCCGTCACTCTGGCGAAAGACGGCGACGACTTTGTCCTCGACGTGGACGTGAATTTGACGCTCGAGAGCGAGCGGATCTTGGAATCGCGCTACCGATTCCCTTTGCGGCGTGTTAGTGTGAGCGACGCATAGGTCGACGATCTGCGTACCCAACTCCAGGGAGCTCTTGACGAGATCTAGGAACTTGAAATGCTCAACTGGAAACTCGAAGACGAGAACTGTCGGCTGCAAGCAGCAAGCCAAGAGGCGAGTGCTGAGCTCACTCAGCTGCGTACCAGTGTCGAAAATGCCAAAGGATCCATTCAAAGGTTCAGAGAAGCCAATCAGCACTTGCAAACAAAAGTTGAGACACTGACAGCCGATATTGCTCCGCTACATGCAACTATCGAGCAGCGAAGTGAAGCGTCCCAAGACGCACGAACTCGGGTCTCGGAGGCCCTCCTTCCTTGTTGGTGGTCTGAATCTCGCCATGAAGAGGTCCGAGAGGCTCCAACTCAGCGCCTGGAGACTCACCCTTTCTTCAGGCGATTTGAAGGCGCTATAAGAAGAGGAGGTGCGACAGGGTATCACCCATACAGTCGACTGGCTCGGAGAAGCAGGTCGAGGGAAAGAGTTTACCTGGGACTGATAAGAAAGTAATCTCCAGTGGCTGTTGAAAGTGGTGGGGAGGATGGGATATGAGTTGTTCAAGTAGAGGTGTGGAAAGAATGTTTACAGTAGCTGGTGTTTGGCAATGGCGATTGATTGAACCAGTAGCCTTCACCAGCTTTTCGTTTCTATGTTCAGGACCCCCATTTCAGCGCAACTAACTGTGGAAATTCAAGCTCCCTTCTCGTGCTCCGTAATTTCAAGTGACTTGGGCAAGAAGCCAAATCGAGCTTGTTTTTCTTCTCACAAGCCAACGCCTGGGTTGTGGGGGGGGGGAGGGGGGTAACAGCAAACACACACACACACACACTTCACTCGCTTCGAGTTCCCAAATCCATCTCGCGTCTTCACTCTACTAGCAACGGAGGTTGTTGCGCCAGGTTACGAGTTCTCGACAATTCTCACAGAGCAAGCACTCAGCTCCACATGAGGCTCCTCCGTTAACAATAGCGCCGCGTATGTAATGTCAAGCAAGCCACTCAGCACTTGAAATACTTGGCGCTTTATTTTGATCTCGCGGTGCACCATTTCGGGCGAACACAAATGAAATGAAATGGAGCAAGCAAAGAATAGCCAGCACACACACCTGTACGTCGTTTCGTTTCCGTTCCTTCACATTGCGTCAACTTGGCCCCACCAAGATCAAGTCAAAGGTACCAAGGCATTAAGTGCACCAGAATCACACTTGCCATTCATCCTTCACTCAAGGGAGACACAGATGCACTAAAACAACTACCACACTGGAGACGCGATGAATATGTAGACGGCACCAGCGAGCACCTCCGCCACCTCGTCTTATTCTCCTTTGACAGCTCCTTCCCTCCATCGATTTGCCAGTCTAACATGTCGATGAGTGCAGCGAAGCTTCGCGCGATGACGCGATTCCGACTCAGTGACGTGGACGCGCTGCTCCCGCCACCGCTGCCTCTGATCAATTTGCCGGATGAAGTGCGACTCGCGCACACGGGGGTACCTGGAATGCGCCCCACACATCTGCCCGTGCGTCGCCACCGCATCGAGAGCAGCGATAGTGGCCTGGCCACTTTGAAGCCCGACACGAACGAAACGAGTGCCCAGGTGCAGAAGCTGCGTGACCCAGAGCCCATTCTGCGCGAGAGTCGCATGCTGGTCGAGAGCGAAGCCGAGGAGGACGAAGCGCGGGAGATCGTCGCGCGTGTACACGTGTATGAGTACAACCAGCCCGAGGTGCAGCAGAACTGCGGCACGTCCGAGGACACACTGGTCTTCGACTCGCTCTTTGAGAGCGGCAACCTGCAGCGCGCCGAGCGCATTTACCGGCACCACGAGAGCAGCAAGCTGTCCGCGAAGCGTGCGTATGCGTGATCTCATCGTCTCTTGTCCACGGTCTAATGTCGCCTGTCTGTCTTATCATTTCTAGGTCACGAATACGAGCTGACAATCCACCCGGACATCAAGAACAGCGCATACCGGCAGTGGTTCTATTTTGAAGTGCGCAATGGGAAGCCTGGCGTCGTGTACAAATTCTCGCTGGCGAACCTGGCCAAGAGCGGCGCGCTCTTCGGGAACGGCCTCCAGCCGGTGGTGTACTCGGAGATCGACGCGGACACGAAAGGCGTCGGCTGGGTGCATCGAGGCACTCACGTGCGCTACGACGTGTCACTCTCGCCCGACAGCGCGCCCGGGACGACATGTCTGAGCTTCCAGTACGAGTTCGAGCACGAGCACGACCGCGTCTACTTTGCGTGTCTCCAGCCATACACCTACACAGGTTTGAAGTTTGGACCGAGCTGACTAGTAGTCGATTGAATGGAGCACCTCTCATCCACTCATTCAATGATACGACACGTAGATCTGACCGAGTACCTGGAGAAGCTCGAGCGGGACCCAGAGCGAGCAGCAGTATGTCGCCGCACAGAGCTCTGTCAGAGCATCGCGCAGAACACGTGCGACCTGCTCTCCATCACGTCCTCTGGGAAAGACGGCATCCCGCCAGATGAAAAGTGTGGTGCGTAGTGTGCCTGCGCGTGTGTGCCAAAGTATTGGGACCTCAGTCAAAGCTCATCAAGCTGTCTATTGTTTTTGCCACAATGCCAACTACCGCCACCAGCGATTGTGCTCTCGGCGCGCGTGCACCCCGGGGAGCCCAACAGCAGCTGGATGATGAAAGGCATGATCGACTACCTCACAGGTCCCTCCAGCGGCGCGCAGATCCTGCGCAAGCACTTCCTCTTCAAGGTCGTGCCGATGCTCAACCCGGACGGCGTGATCAACGGTAACACGCGCGTGAACCTCGCCGGCTGGGACCTGAACCGCAAGTGGTCTTACCCAGTTGAGAAGCTCTTCCCCACCGTGTACTACCTCAAGCGGCTGATCGCGAACCTCCAGGCGCGCGACCGCGTGGCGATCTACTGCGACCTGCATGGCCATAGTCTCAACCGCAACATCTTCACGTACGGCTGCTACAACAAGAAGAGCAGCAAGAAGCTGAGCGCGTCGTCGTTCACGACGGCGATGGGCTCCAGTTCGCCAAGACTGACTCTTGGAGGTGGCACTGGCAACACCAGCGGAGGTGCATCGATACGAGCGAGCGTGAAGAATGACCCGCGCGTGTTCCCGATGATTGTGGCCAAGAACTCGCACTTCTTCTCGTTCGCCAGCTGCGACTTCAAAGTGCACAAGTCGAAGCTCAACACGGCGCGCGTGGTGGTGAACCACGAGCTGGGCGTGATCAACAGCTACACACTCGAGGCGTCTTTCTGCGGCCCGGATTTTGGACCGCGTAAGGACACGCAGTTCTCGACCTGGGACCTGGAGGAAATGGGCAAGTCCTGGTGCCAGAGCCTGCTCATCTACTTTGACCTGGTCGCCGAGGTCAAGGCACTGGACGCCGCCCACCGAGAGGAAGAGCTACTGGCGACAATGCGCAACCAGAAACAGGAGAACAGTTCTTCCTCTCGGCTCATCCTGGGTCCTGACAGCAAACTCGTGACGTCCGTGGCGACCACGACGGAGATGACGAGCAGTTTGTTGAGCGACTACGAGGCTGCGATCTCCGAGCTGTTTGCAAATACCGAGGTGGAATACGACGACGAGCTGGCGGACGTAGTGTCGATGGACTCGGATCTCTCAGGGGCCGAGGACGAGCCGATCCCGCCAAACCAGGCAAATGGTTTGTTCGATGGCTACAGCAGCGCGCCGGAAGACGGCGATAACCTTCAGTCCCCGGACAAAGCCTCGGCGGGCGGTTCAAGGAGACGCAAGTCGCGCAACGGCCGCAAGAAGTCTGCGGCAAAGAAGAACAGCAGCAGCAGCAATGGCGCCAGCAAGCGGAGCAAGAGCAAGGCGAAGAAGAAAGACAAGTTCAAAGCCAAGGAGCGAGAACAGCCCGCAGACCAGACAGCAGTAGTATCATCAGCAGTATCAGAAGACGTACTGGAGCCGAACGTGAAGAAAAAGTCGACGACTTCCGGTGGTAAACAGAGACGCAAGACCAAGTCATTCAGCGGCAAGAAAGGGCGATCGAGGAGCTTCTACGGAGTCAAATCGAAACCAGTAGTCTCCGATTCGGAGGATGGGGGTGAGGGTGACGAAGAGGGAGAAGGAGAAGATGAGGAGGACAACGGCGTGGAAGAGGATCTGCTCGCGTATCAGATGGCGAGTGCTCCTGCGCGAGTGGCGCCGTCGGGCGCGGTCGTGCTCCCGATTTGTCCTGGTAGCGCCGACAGGAGGCGACTCAAGCCGGCGCCAATGCCACCAAATGCTCAGAAGCAGCAATGTGACTGTGGTGGTGGTGAAGAAATCATGACAGACGACCAGTTCGCAGCTGACGGCCGGCGGTTTCTGTGCCCCACACCGCCGTCCCAGAGAGGCAAAGCGCGGCTTGTGCGGACAGGATCACAGTCGCCAATTGAGCTGCCGCTTGTGAAGCCGCTACCAGTGCTGCGAAGTGGTGGGGGTGGTGATGCGCAGAAGGAGAATCTGAAGGAGCAGATTATGGAGGCGTACGGACTGACGAGACGAATAGCTGGTGGTGCTGGCGCTAGTGGCGGACACCACTCGAACTACTCGGACGATAACGATGGGGAAGGTGAAGGCGGCGAGGATGATGATGGCTCGGACGCTTCGTCAGTGCAATCGGGACCCGAGTCGTACCTCTCCGAGTTCTGAGCAGATGCACAAAGATCAAGCAACACACAGAAAAAGACACTAGGACCACCAACAGATCCCCAGATCGCACGACAAGCGGAGTCAAGAGCACTTGGGCAATTGCCATTCTCCGCATTCAGGTGATACGCAAACGGGTGGTAACCTTCAGAGCGACCGAGTTATGGCCCTAGCTCATCTGCTCGCTCACCTACCTGTTCATGAGCAAGCCCGTCATGCTGATCATATGGCGCTGGAGCTCGCGGATGCCAAAGTTCTCCTTCGTGCTCGACACGTGGATGATCGGGTTCATGCTCTAATCGAACGCACACAAGCACAACAGCACCATGAAATAGAATAGAGTCCCAGTGTCACAGTCAGAGTCAGCTCAGTCCGTCACAAGGCAATAGACAGCAGCCTAAGCAAAGCCACGTACGATCCGGTCTATCCGCATGGCGATCTGCTGCGCCTTCTGGATTTGCTTGGTCAGCTCCGGGACCGTTACCTAAGAGAACAATGGAACACCACACGCGTAGCATGTCAGTTCTCATGCAATAGTCGCATATACCAATAAGCACAGCACACAAAGCCCATCCGTACCGTGTCGGCCTTGGTGAAGACCACCTGGTAGATCATGCCGAGGTCGTGCAGGTAGTCCATGAAGTCCTCGTCGACCTTGGCAATGCCGCGGCGGCTGTCGACCAGCAAATAAATCGTCTTGAGGTTGGATCCGCGGCGACGGCGGATGAACCCGCCCACGAGGTCGTGCCACTCGTCCACCACGGCCTTGGGCGCCGTGGCGAAGCCGTAGCCGGGCATGTCCACGAGTGCCAGGTCTGGCAGACTGCCCACCTTGCCGCCGACCGAGAAGAAGTGCAGCTTCTGCGTGCGGCCGGGCGTCTTGGACGTGCGCACGAGGCCTGGCTGGCCCACGAGCGCGTTGATGATGGATGACTTGCCCACGTTCGAGCGGCCGGCAAATGCAATCTCCGGGATGGACCACTCCGGCAGGTCCTCCAGGTCGCCCGTGGACGTGATGAGCTTGGATTCGTTCTTGAACAAGCGCGTGGCCACGTCGATCTCGTGCGGCAGCAGCGACGGCGGCTCATCCACGCCCTCGATCGGCCAGAGCACCGGCACGTTCACCAGCCGCGCCTTCTTCTTGGAGATGCAGCGACACGCGCCAACGCCTGCGGTGGAGAGAGCAGAGGCGGATGCGGTAGGCACGCGAGACGCGCGCAGCAGGCGCATGGACATCATCATCGTTGCGCAGGTTGGTGTTGGATGAATGCCAGTCATAATGCATTGGTCAAACTCACAAGTCTAGGTGAATTGACCTATTCGCAGCTTGGCTCCGAATTGATAGGTTGATCACCCTAATTCGAAAAGTGGAGCGTTTTGCTCTTATTCGTTGTGACAAAAAGAATAGACGCTAATTGCATCATATTGCTTACAAACACCCAGTCAAAATACTGAATACGGCGTTCAGCTTCTTTTCTTTTCGCCGAGACATAGCGATCGAGAACTCCACTTGTTAGCACGGTGGCGCAGGTAGAGTTCGCAAGGGGCATGTCGGCAGACACGTGTATGTATTGCCGATCCTTCTCTTCTGCTTCATCTGAAAGTACGTGTATTATTGAAGTTGCATGTACAGAATACCATGTGGACTTGAGATGACTGCGGTTCAGTGCCCGCTTTCCGCTTATTGCATTCTTCGGCTCGTCTGTCTACCCCTCGGTACTTTGATGCGGTTCGTTTTCTCACAACCCCGATTCTGCTCAAATCCAGTCATGCTCTCCTATTGTTCACTGAACATGAGTCTCCAAACACGAACCTGCTTAGAGACGTTGCTATTCCGTTTGAGACTTGGAGTACGTCGTATCATTGATGCAGTTCGATGCGCTTTGAAGATGGAGACGAACGACCTGTATGATTTTCATTGAGGATACAATACAAGCGCCACAAAAAGAATAGATGGTGGGATCGCAGATCACCAGCTCTTATATTTTGTTTTTGCTCGGTCTTTTACTTGTCGACACTACTTCGTAGCCACACTCGCAGCACAGTTCAGCACATCTACATGGGAGCGATGTACGCCTTGAGCGACACTGGTGCGGTCTCGTTGCAGAGTGCAAGCGTGGACGTGGCTTTTGGAAGCGCGCAGTCCTGCTGCTCGAACGGGCCGTCGCTCGAGATGTTGGCCGGCTTGGCGTAGCACGTGCGGATGGCCGAGAGCTGGTTCACGCCGTCCACGGCCGAGCAGAACACCTGGGCGGACTTGGGGTACAGCGCCTGGATCGCCGCGACCGACGGGGCCTCCGCGGCGGACGACGCCGCCCACTCGGCGATCTGCGCCGTGGCGTTCGCCAGGGACGCCGCGACGTTCAGCGTCGCCTTGAAGTAGGTCACCGCACTCTGCTCCCAGTTGTCGCCCGCGGCGTCGAAGCAGATGCCGTGCTTCTGGAACTCGTGGTTGTAGATCTCGCAGAGCGAGTCGTAGGCCGTGCTCTGGGTCGGGTCCACCCAGGCGTCACCCATCTCGGCGATGAGCTCCACCTGGTTCTGGAAGAACTCGAGCGCGTTGTACGGGTGGTTGCCGATCGTGTCGCTCACGTTGCAGCAGCTGGCGTAGCCGTCGTTGTAGTTTGGCCAGAGCCCATGGATCGTGAGCTCGCTCTTGACCACCTCTGGCTTGCACGTGACCCCGTTCGGGTACGGGAGCACGTTCTGGTGCGAGCTCGTCGAGTCGACGCCCATAAGCAGTTCGCGGCAGAATTGCGGCACGAAGATCTGCTCCAGCAGCAGGTAGTCAAAGTCGCCCGGACTCTGCTTCTTGGCCAGACACGCAGGGTCCGAGGTCAAGCACGTCGGCGCCGCCTTCGAGTTGACGCAGATGTCAACGCACTGCTCCTTTGAAGGGGTCGGCAGCCAGCCGCCGAGGTAGTCGACAGCAGTCGCGGCTTGGAACTCGGAAGCGACAAGCGCGGCAGCGAGGATCGCGGACAGTTTGACGAACATCGTGGTAGATGGGAGGCTTGAGGTTTTGAGTTGGGAGAGTACGCGCGTGGTGTGCGGCGTTGGAGGGATTTTGGAAAGTGAGAGAGGAAGACGGCGCTTGGCAGCTTACTCTCGTAGACCCGTAAGTCCTAGATCCTCGGTTGCCCTGGTAGTGAGTGAGTGCCCTGGGATCCTATTGATGATGCTGATGATCAATAGAGCACCATCGGTTCAGCAACGAGAGAAAGAGAGAGCGATCTTGTTTGTCGCGCGCTGACCTTTACGCTTGGCGGTGACAGAAGTGAGCTATTTGCGCGTCAAGGGCGTGGCACTCGCGTTAGCTTACAGTGGGATTCCTTGATGGCTATCTGCACTTTCTGCACAGTGATCATCGTGACAGTACCTGTGACAATCAATACCTCGACGTATCTACTTGTCTAAAATGATCACTCTGAAAGGGTTTACCAATATCTACTATTAATTTATTACCTTCAATAAGTGATATCGAGAGGTCGCGCTTGCAGTGACGTAATGGGTCGCTCGCTCCTCAAGCACATGTCCCACTTGCAAGAGAGAGGATCTGAGTGGAGACACCCACCCACCGCTCTCTCTGTCCAGATGTCAGTCTCTCTTTCTTCCATCAATAGAGCCCTGGTGGTGAGCGATTCGTGTTTGTTCATGTTCCTGAGTGCCAGTCAGACTCAAGGCACCAGGATGTGGAATGAGCTCCTCGTGCAAGAAGATCATCTTCAAGAGCCAGTCACACGATCACACACACACACACATACACACTCTCTTTCTCTCTCTCTCTCTGCTTGGATACACATCTTTCAATCTTCAAGAACGCTTGCATGCACGAAAGAAGGCGCTCGGTCGATCACTGGCTCATCAAGGTGATCATTATCCATTCGCTATGCACGTGGGCTTGGATATACCAGGTATGCGCTGCCCATCGTCGCGATCTCGAACATGAGGACTCTCACAAGCGCATAGTGTGTCTACGAAAGCAGTGGACTGAAAGCCATTTACCTGTTGTCTGCCATTTGGGGGCTGCATGATGCTCGTTAAACAAGGATATATGAGATGGTTTGGGACCGACCCTATACATGGTGTGGGTAGGACTAGGTAAAATGCCTCTTTCTCTACTTGATGCGCATTGACGACTCGACAGTCGCGTTTGTTAGCTTGTATGGGATGAGCAGCAGTAGGTAGGTGTGCTATTTGATGCACTGCTGTATAGTTCTTCACGACTTGTCCCAAAGGGGGAAAATCTTCTCCTTGTTTCCTCCCGCTCATTTTGCAAAACGCGACTTGCTACCACTCGTGAAGTGAGAGACATGGCAACATACACGCCCACTCGAGGCTTCCCAACACGAAAGCAAATCGAGCGTGCTCGAGAGGAGGTCAACAGCACAGGCGTGCACGACAAGCCTCTACTCGTCGCTCGCGATGTGCCGCTGGAGAGATGGTTACACTGCTGAACGAACGAGTCGTGCAAATCGATCTGCTTTAAAGCGAGATTCGAAGGCGACGAGAGCACACTGGACGATCCTACGCTCGGAACCTCGACATCGCAAAGCTCAAGTACTCGGTGCCTATGCAGGTGGCAATGGAGGTAGCTGTGCAAGTGATTCAGTACTATGACGAACGATTCCGTATCCTGTATGGAACTAGCGGCGGCGGCACGATCCTTCCGAACCGTGTGGTGTCCACAAACACCTTGATTTGCTCAATGTACCGCCCACCAGGCGATCGCAGTGGCTTTCTCTCGCAGATCCGCGTGGTTGTGGACACCAAATTTAAGGACAGGACGCTGCAGAGAGCGCATGACTGCATATCAATGCACTTTGCGCAGATTCCAAAGTGCGAACATTCGTGCTGGTGCACATCTACCCTCGCGACGCCGGCAGCCGAGACTTGTTCCAAGCCGTGGCTGTGCTCTATCGCCGTCGAGAGCAAGGTCCGAATGAGGTTGAAAGCTTCTGCATCGCAGACGCCGTGTGCTTTGGTACGAAACCGCTTGGTGAGAGCGCCGTAGCTTTTCTCGAGTCATACCTGCTAGCCAATGATCAAGTGAATGAGTCGAAGTCCAGTGTGTGGATCCTTCCTCCGGCTCCCGTTTGCGCCGTACACAGTTTGCGAAACCCATGGCTGAGTCGTGAAGGATTCGAGGACTCTCTAGGTGCTATAAGGAAGGTGTTGATCCGTTCGTCACTGTCTCTCCAGTAGATCTTTTCTTTGAGACGCGGGCAGATGAAGCGCGCAAAGGCTTTGACTTTCAAAACGAGCCGCCGCTTAAGCTCGACCTCTGGAGGGTAGTCCAGAGCATCACTCGCTGGGACAGATTCTACGGACTGCTGAAAGTTTTTGTGTTGATGCTTCATGCTCATAATGATAACTTTTGGCATAAAGTCCTGAATGTCCATCTTGAACGGGAAGTGATGGTCGCTGAAGCTCCCTTCAACGACTTAAATGATCCTTGTTTGATATGTAAGCATGCATACACGAACAGCAAGTATACAGGAAGGTATATATTATTGCCAAGGTGTCGGTAGAACTGCCAGTGTCAGCGCAGTCCATCGCTTCACTTCCAACGCTTCGAAATCATGCAGATCGACTACAAACAAAATACCAAATCCCCTCTTGTTCAGATCTGTCTTATGGCGCGGCGGCCACGTATGGCTTGCGAGGAGGGTTCAGCGGCGCGACGGGGCGAGGCTTTTTCGCTGTTTCCTTCTTGGCAGCCTCCACGAGCGCCTCGACCTTCTCCTGCACGCGCTGGCCGTAGTGCGCGTCCACTCTGAAGAAGTTGGCGATCGCGCGCTCC
>JAADVO010000289.1:0-36761 GCA_023335655.1 Globisporangium spiculum | reverse complement strand
GTCTAATGACACAGTCTCGAGCCAGTTTGCTCAATCTTCTGGCTCTCGTCGCGGTCCATTCTCGTCTTCCTTCCTTCGCCTCAGTTGCGGACAGCAAATAACAAGCTATGGAGCAAATGGCGTTGGTGTCGCAGAAATGGGAGTCGAGCAAAACAATGACGGCGTTTATCCAGGACGTGGCGTTGAAGCAAGGGAAACGCGCAGTAGTATCGACCAAAGGCGGCACGTTTAGAAGGTATGTGTGCTCGTGCACAAGCTGTGATTGGTATGTGAATGCATCGCGCACTCGGCACAGGCAGAAGGAGTCGTTGTGGCACGTGACGTCGAGCTGCCTTGAGCATACGAACTGCACTGGCCTCGCCAAGCCAACGCAACGACAGGTCGCTGGCAGCACAGTGCTCAGGGCGTCTGTCGTGGCCGACAACTCAGCATCGGCAGCGACACTCGCGGAGCAGCTAAGGCTGCAGAACGGCGTTGCATGCGGTAAATCGCTAGTCCGCCGAGCGAAAGAAGAGGTGCTGAAGGAATTGTACACTGAAGACACGCGATCCATCGGTCTGCTTCCAAGCTACCTTCGAGAGTTGTCGATTATCAACAAGAACCTCTGGACGGAGATGCACCAAGACCCAAGCGGCTGTTTCGAACGAGCAGTCATCGCCATGAACGCGCAGCTCTTCGTCAACGGTCAGCAAGTGTTCGGCGTTGACGCAGCGCATATGAAGCACCGACACTACAACGGAGTGCAGATTATCTTGGTCGCTCGAGACGGCAACATGGAGAACAAGATCGCCGCAGTCGCTCTCGTCCCGACAGAAAACACAAGAAACTACAAGTGGTTCTTCGGTGTTCTGCTTGCAAGAGGCTATCCTCTATCCAGCGTTCCTGTCTTCAGTGATCGGCATCTTGGCATCGTATCAGCAGCGGAGGCGCTCAATGTCCGCGTACACTTCTGCACTCGACACATCGTCGGTAAGTTGATTGACGGTATGACTGATACTGTGCATTTGTGATACTCATACACTCTTCTGCTTATTGAGTAGGAAACATGCGAGCAGACAAGACGATGAAGTTGACCGTCTCGCAGGAAGGTTTTGTATGGTGTGCTCAAGCTGCGAAGACAGAAGCGACTTTCTCCGCCAGTCTCGACCAGCTTGCTGCCGTGAACGAACCAGCAGCTGTCTACTTGAGATCGCTGCCGCCTGATCGCTGGGCGCTGTTCCCGCACTTCAAGACGACCCCACTGTATGGCTGGCGCACGACTAACTTTGTCGAGAGCGAGCAAGCACGGTCGCTGAGGCTCAAGCCAAGAAAGCTCCTCCCGTACGAGTACTTCCGCGCGTACGCCAAGATCCTAATGGGGGAGTGCTTCAAGCGGCTATGTAATGCAGCGGAGTGGAGAGTGTGCAGTCGCAAGGTGACGCCAAAGGCTGAGTCGAAGCTCCAGAACGAGATGATGAAGATTCCAAGTTATGTGGTCTCGTTCTCGTCGGACGAGCTCTGCTATGTTTCTCATCGCTCGTCGTCGCTCGAGTCCAACGTGGAGGTGAACATTATCGCACCATATTGTTCTTGCGCGGTCTGGAACCAGCATGGTCTCCCGTGTGTACATTTACTTGCGGCTTTCCAAGCTGCTGGTAGGATGGACAAGGTGCCGACATTGTTTGCGCCGTGCTACACAACTGCGGCGTACAGCGAGCACCTTCAACCTCTTCGGCTGCCAGCGGAAGAAGCACTGACGGTGGACAAGAGCATCCGGCCATCTCTGCTTTACGCGCAAGCAGGGCGTCCACGAAAGCGAAGAATTCGTTCAAGAGGCGAGCAGCGATCGCGCGATGTGTATCGCTGTAGGCAATGCGGTTCTCGAGATGGCCACAATATTGCAACATGCAGACACAAGTAGCAAATCCATACTCAATATGAATACATTACAGTTTGTGCACGGAAAAGGATGTGCTGTGACTTGCCTCTGTGCGCCTAGGCCTGCTGCGGCTATTGATTGTGGACGCCATGGGCATCGAATCATTCCCGGAAGGAGGTCCTGCCATTTGGACTCAGCGCACTGGCGGCAAGCCTGACTCACACTTCACATGGTACGGTCGCTTTCGCAGCTCTATGTTATGTGGTGGATTCGGGCTGTGTTTATGCTGTTTGGTGGAATCGAACCACCGACCACCTGATTTTCAATCAGACGCTCTACCACTGAGCTAAAACAGCGCGTGGCTGCGCATGATCAAGTTCATTCACAAGGTGGAAGTGAGGAAAAAGAATACATCTGATGAGTGATCCTACCTCTGTACACCTGGAGCCGTTGTGCCAGCGTCTCTTGGGGTACATTGTACCCGCGAGACAAGACAGAAGGGACTCCGCCATTCGGACTAAGCATACTCGCGGTGGATCTTTCTCACCCTTTCCAAGTCTGTTCGGCTAGGGTTATATAACCCATATCGGCCATTATACGTTATGGAGGAGCGATCGAGAACCGGGTGCTGCGCGCCGCGGGGATCGAACCCACGACCTGCCGCTTGGAAAGCAGCTGCTCTACCATCTGAGCAAACGAAGATTGTCGACACGAAGGCGAACCGACTCCAACCTGGTACCATCGACAAGGACACAACTTCACGCGACATCGCAAACCAGAATCAAGCGACATTCAAGCAACATCCAAGAAACAAAAGATACAAAGTGAGAAAAAGTGTACATTAGTATTTATATAAGTAAGGTTAGTCATTACCCGGTAGATTGAGAAGCAACTTAGTCTATTGTAATAGACAAACTTTCAACTGAGCTAAAACAGCGTGTGGAACGCAATGTGGAACTTGGGTTGAACTGTTTGGATAAACAAGGCAGACTGTGTCATTAGATTTCAAATCGAAAAGTAATCCATATCTTGGGTACCCTTATTAAAGAGGTTTGAGTCACCTTTTGGGCAAAAAGGACGATTTGAGTCACCTTTTGGAATTTTCCCGTTAATTAATCCCTTTATGCTCAATCCTGGGCACGCATACCCAACGAATGCCTTTTACTCTAGGCTATTTTTGTAGTGAAAGTAGCGTATTATGCGTACCATCGCATCGATATAAAATAATGACCCTTTTGGGTCCAAAAAGCGAACTCCCAGCCCAAAAAGCTCGTTGAAAAGCTTTGGAAGAGGCGACCAACACCTTCTCGTGAAGATGCAGCAGCAGCAGCAGCAGCGGCTCCCGCTGGAGGCCATCGGCCGCGTGCTCGCGTTCGGATGGACGCTCAAGGACGCGGTGGAGAAGGACCAAGAGGACGTCGCGCGACTGCTCGTACTCTCGAAGGAGTGCAAACCGCGCTCCGACCTCATGGACGAGGCCGCCAAGCAGGGCAAGCTGCCGTTCGTGCGCATGCTGCACCTTCTCAGCGACGCCGGCTGCTCCACGAAGGCGATGGATAACGCCGCTGCTGAGGGCCATGTGGACGTCGTGCGCTTCCTGCACATCCACCGCAAAGAGGGCTGCACGAGCGCCGCGATGACCACTGCGCTGCGGAAAGAGCATGTGGCCGTGGTCAAGTTCCTCGCGAAGCACCGCAAGGAGAAGTGGGGCGACGCGCCGATGAAATGGGCGGCAGAGCACAACGATCTGGAGGTGGTGCGCGACTTGCTGCGTAATGACCCGAACGCGTCGACTGCGGAGGCGAAGGTGATCGCGCTCAAGGCGGGACGCCTGGAGATCCTCAAGTACATGTACGAGCACGGTCAGAATACCCGTCCGACGTTCAACCTCGTGACCGCATGCGAGAATAATGACCTGGAGCTCGTCAAGTACCTGTGTGGCCGTGAGGGCTTTGTGAAGACAGCGATGAACGAAGCGGTCTGCAAAGGCTCGCTCGAGATCGTCAAGTATCTGCATGAGAATGCGCGCAACAACCACACAGACGCAAGTCGCGTCGTGTCGATGAACGAAGCCGCTGCGAACGGCCACTTGGAGATACTCAAGTACTTGCATGAGAACGCGTTGGACCTGGCGTGTACAACGAAGGCCATGGACATCGCGGCGAGTCGCGGCTACTTGGACGTAGTCAAGTTTCTGCATGAGAACCGCAAAGAGGGCTGTACGCAGCGCGCGATGGACTTGGCGGCGACAAACGGCCACCTTGATATCGTGCGCTTCCTCCACGAGAACCGGAAGGAGGGCTGCACGACCAAGGCCATGGACTACGCGGCTGTGCGCAACCACCTCGAGATCCTGGAGTTCCTGCACATGAACCGCACTGAGGGCTGCACGGAGAAGGCATTCAACGACGCCGCGCTGCTCGGCCACACGCGCATCGTGGAATTCCTGTTAAAGAACCGTCGAGAGGTTTGTGACACTGAAAAAGGCATCGCGCTCGCTAAGCAGCGCAACTACGTCGAGGTGATCGCGCTCATGGAGAGCTACAACCAGCCGAGCGGTGGTGATGCTGCTGAACAGGCCAGCTGAGTGAGTGAATGTATACAGTTGCTTCCAGTGTTGCAGAGAGCTAATACGTGCGTGCTGCGGTTTGTAGCCGTTTGAGCTGCGCTACAGTCGTCATGCATGGCTGGAAATCCATCCAAACAGTTAGTTGTTCGGGTGCTCCTTTCCTTCCACGCAATATCCAATCCACTCAATTGACTGCCACCTCCATCATTCATTATCGAAGGTAACGTTGTCAAACCTCCTTCTTATCAAAAAAATGATTTATTGGTAATAAAGAGGAAAGGAGAGCAATCCAAAAATCCACTGTGATGATGAACCTCAATAATAAATCATAAAATTTCATTGCTTCCTTTGACCCTTTATAAATTGTTCCGCTTTCAAAGTAAACCGTTGTTTTTGCGTAATGCAGGGTGTTATTTCCTGTGTAAACATATATCCTGTGATATTTGCATTATACTCACTTTCCACCATCCCAGCTGGTATCACAGGAATATCAATTTCTACATGCTGCGACAGATGCTGAAATGGGTGCAGTCTGCAGACTTCTGGGCAGGATTCAGCCTGAGCTGACTGTATGACACAAAAATCGCACGCACCTGATTGCCCAGAGGCCATTCCAGCCGTTACGGCCTGTCCGTTCTTTTCGTTCATTCCGCAATTTCCGTCCCAGCGCGCAAGTGGCAAGTGAATTGAAGAGTTGAGGAGTGAGGCGCCAGACACATAGAGACACAGCACAGACAGAGGAGATGGACTACAGGCATGCGGACTCGTCTGGCGGCGCGGCGCCGCCCGTGATGGCCGGTGGCGGTAACAAGCGCTACAACCCGCAGAGTCCGCGCAACCAGGATGCGGTATACGAGACGGGCGACGACACGCTGACGCCCAAGCGCGAGTGCAACGATGTGTTCTTCCTGCTGCCGTTCCTCGCGGTCGTGATCATCACGATCTACTTCGCGGCGAGCTACGGTGGCGAGTTCATCGATGCCACGCAGGTCGAGGGCCTCGCCAAGAACTCGGGCATCAAGCTGATCATGAAGTACGTGGTCACGAGCGGCTTCGCGGCCATGGCCATGTCGCTCGTGTGGATCGGCATCATGGTGTGCGCGGGCCAAGTGCTCATCTGGATGGCGCTCGGACTCATCATCATTCTCAACATCGTCGCTGCGTACGTGTTCACGAAGATGTCGTACGACGCCGGCACCAGCTTTTACTACTGGCCAGCGATCGTGTTTGGCCTCTGCGCGCTCCTGCTCATCCTGTACGCGTGCTGCGTGCGCCGGCGCATCAAGTTTGCGGCTGCGCATCTGCGCGTCGCTGGCAGCGCGATCTTCCGCTTGCCGATGACGCTCGTGGTCGCAGCGGTCATGGTGGTCGTGCAGATCGGCTGGGCGGTGCTGTGGGTGCTCGGAAGCCTCGGCATCATGTTCCACCAGGACTACCTCAAACTCGACCAAGCCTGCACGGTCGACCAGTGCGACGTGAAAGCCTCGACTGGCGCTGTGCTCGGCGTTCTCTGTGGCATGATGCTGATCTACTTCTGGGGCACTTTTGTGCTGAAGAACGTCATCTCGGTCACGGTCGCAGGCACCGTTGCAGCGTGGAAGAACGCGTCCACGTCGCCGTTCATCACTCTCGGCGCGTGGTTGCGTGCGGTGACGCTCAATCTGGGCAGCATCTGCTTCGGCTCACTCATCGTCGCGATCCTGGAGACGATTCGCCAGATGCTGTCGATCCTCGCGTCGATTGCCAACCAGAGCGGCAACTGCTGCGTCGCGTGTATCCTGTCATGCGTCTCCTGTCTGATTGGCTGCATCGAGAGCTGGATCGAGTTCTTCAACCGCTTCGCGTACACGTACGTTGGCTGCTACGGATACTCCTTCGTCACTGCCAGCAGACACGTGTTCAAGCTGTTCAAAAGCAAAGGCTGGAGTGCGATTGTGAACGACGATCTCACTGGCAACGTGTTTTTCATGGGCAACTTGATCATCGGTGCGGTGAGTGCCTACATCGGAGTAAAGATGGTGCACGACGCGGATAAGCAGCAGCTGGCGATGTTTGAGCACCCGGATGTGATCGTCGCGATCTTCGCGTTCCTCATCGGCTACGGAGTCAACAGTCTGTTCATGAACGTCGTCGCGAGCGCTGTGACAACCATTTTCGTGCTCTGGGCGGAAGACCCGCACGGATGGCAGCTGACGCGACCAGAGCACTACGAACGCCTGCACAAGGCGTGGTTGAAGATCTACCCGGATGAGTACAACGACGGTTACGGCAAACAGCTCGACAACCGGGTTTAGAGCTAGTCAGCAGAAGTAGTCTTATTATAACGCTGCAAGTGAGTATCTTTTTTTTCATTTCCTGTGTCACTTGAAGCAATTATCAATCATGTTCATGGGCGACTAACCTGCAGTCGTCCTATGCGCTTGAATGAGAGGATGAATCAGTCTGTGGGCTTGGTGGCGCAGCAATCGCGATTCTTTCAGACACCTCTCCGTGCTCTCGACGGTCAGATCCAGGCTCGACGCGCAAGTTTTCATGCAGCTGAACAGCGTTTCCCCTCCAGACCCGCTCTTGTCTGAAATACCAAGCTGAAGGACCTCGCGCTGCTTCGCCATCATTTCCTGCAAGAACTCCAGAGTCCCGATGCTCATTTCGTTCATCTCCGAGGGTTGCTGATTCGTACAGGAGCGTGACCACTGGTCCTTAAAGCGGAGCGTGGCCAGTTTGCCCTCCAAATCCGTTCTCTTCGCTTCGCAAAATGTGCCCAAGCACTTTTGATTGGTTTCCAAAGCACTCACTGCAGTCTGTTCACGTTTAACTTCAGGCTCAGACACCACCAGGGCATCGAACGTTGTGTACAGCAGCCGCTTGGTTTTCGCATTACTCAGCATCTTTTCGAGGGACTCGCTGGACAGGTGAGCAAATCGCTCAACCGTGCGGTTCAACGATCGCGATCTGCATGTCATTGGCTCGCGAGTATTTGAGGCATCTCTGACGCCTGACTCTGACGTCTGCTTGGACTTGTGTTGCAGTTGGCGTCGAAGTGCTTGGTACGTCTCAATTTGAAGTGTGTGAGCTGGTGTCGCAGCCAGGAAACCTGATGTCGACTCCACTTTACGAGCGGTTAGAGTCTTGATTTTTTCGGCACACCATCGATTGTTGTCAGGTAAAAACAGTTTGCTTGAATCAACCATGGACTGGGCTGCAACATCGCGACCTTCTTTTGTCATCCATTCGAGCTCTTGTTCGTCAGTTTGAGTCTCACCACCAAAGAGCAGCAGCGTAGACGCATCGTCGGGCTCAAGTTCAAAACTCTCCTCTCCATAGGATGTAAAAGCTTGCTCGTCTCCATCCTGTTGGAGCTGTGGAGTCTCAACGTCGACTTGGCTACACGTTGCAGCTTCGTCCTCTTCGAAATGATCGCCACTGTAGCTGTCGTCGTCTTTGTGAGACGACGCTAAATCTGCGTCTAACATCACCAGCACTTGCACCGTGTGAATGCCGTCAGCACTCTCAAGATTGTCTTCAAAGGCGTCATCCTCATACTCGTACGTAGCGCCATTCGCGTCTCCTTTTTGCTCCTCCTGCTCCTCGTGATCTCCTGAGGCGATGAGGCTGCCGCTTTCTTCGTCGAAGCCTTCGTCTTCGTACTGTGTCGATGCGCCTGATGCGTCAACTAGTGACGTGGAAGCGGATAGCTCTGAGTGCACTGAGGACGACGACGTCGACATTTGCCCACCGAGTGAATGGTGCTGTAGCCCTTGTCCTGACTCTTGCGTTGAGATCGCAGGTCGCGTCTAAAGAGTGATAGTACCAGTCGAAAGTTGTTGAGAGCCTGAAGAGGCAGAGGGAGATCCTCCACAAACCGCCACACAAATAGAGAACGAGTTAAGTCGGTTTTCTTGCACACAGACACACAAGAAAGTGGCTTCGACGCTCTTTCGTACTTTCCTGCTGCTGTTTGCTGCTGGAAGAGGCAGAAGACGAGCGATGACTGTGAGAGCGCAACCGGTACGTGCGTATATGCACATCAGCAACAACAGCAATAGCATGCTCTGATGATCCAACGCCATTGACACTAGCACGTTTGTCTGTTTAGGTTGCATCAGGCACGACGCCGAAGCCGCACCCACCGCTGCAGTCGAGACACTACCACCACCACCCTGGCGTTGAGACGAAATGCACCACGACGGACAAACACTTCACAGTGCGCGACGGCTTCCACTTGAAGAGCCGCAACGACGAGAAAAAGCTCGCGATCGACCAGCAGCTGCTACCGCAGAGCGAACCTCCACTATCAGCAGTAGAAGCAGGTCGATCTGACGCTCACACGCATGAAGACGACTCGGTGATGAACGACACCCAGGGTCCTAATGCACAGGAAATCCCACTCGCGCTCCATCTAAAGCTGCTTGAGAAGCACGAGAAGCACGAGTCGCGAGGAGACAACGCCAGCAATAACAACAATGCCGAAGATGATGGCGCGTCGGCACAGCAGTTCTCAGTACCAGCAGTTAAACCAGCCACTGCCACCCCACTTTCATCAGCGTCGACTCTGTGGTCATCGTACAACTCGGTCGAGGCGAAAGCGATCGCTGCACGCATTGAGCCTTCGTCCGAGTGGCTCATCTACCGCCAGCGAGCGGATCTCACGCCGCGAAGACACAACCAGCGCGTGGAAGAGATGATCCAAAGAGTATTGCAGCCGCAGAGCTCGTCCTCGGATCCGCGGCTGCAACTGATTGCTCCTGTGATCGCAACAACGACAAAAGAGAGTGAGCTCCTGCCACCCACGCGACCTCGTCAGCCGTCGCTCTCCGGGTCCACGTACCACCAGCGTGTGCTCGCGACGCGGCAGAAAAACTCGAAAGCGAGAGCGCTTCATCCGCTCGGAGAGCTCGCGCCACTGACGGAGACCGAGCGACTACTCGTGAGCTCGCGCGAAGAGAAGAATCGCGATGTCGACCGGCTGCTCGTGACACTCTTCCAGCAGCAACAGCAATCTGCATCAGGCGGCAAACCAGAGCTCTCCGAGAGCCTTTCAAAACGGCAGACCAAGCTCAAATTCTCCACGCGACGGAGTGTCTTCCGGGAGCAGACAGCTGCGGCACTGAAGAGCCGGAACCTGATCTCTCGCATGGACGAACTGCGCTCGTTGCCCCAAGTGCTGGAGCAGATGGTGCAGAAGCACCGCGACAAGCAGCAGCAACTCGTGCTCACCCACGGCGAGAACTTGATTCTCAAGAACAAGCGCCAGTCGTGCCTCAACCTGCTGCAACGGCCGCCACAGACGCCCGTGTTTCCGTCGTCTGTCGAGCAGAAACAGCAGCAGGCGATCCGGCGCAAGCAGGTCTTTGACGCGAAAGAGGAGGCCGCCGTGCGAAGTGCCGTGAATCGATGGCAGACGCGTCGCCACCAGCGGCAGGAAGAGGCGCGACGCACGTATCGCCAGTGCCAGTGGCTGCTGCTGACCACGCTTGCGCAGACGTCCGTCAACTGGCTAGGCAAGTTCCAGGAGTGGAAACTCAAGCGCGACGCGCTGCGGCAGGTAGTGATGGCGCGACGCATTCAGGCGTTCTGGCGCGAGCGCGCGCTCATCCAACGCAACTCGCTCTCGGGGTTCGGCTATTTCGCCAGCGCGTCCATCAACTCGCCGTTCTACCGGATGCCGATCGTCATGAAGGCGGTCTCGCTGATGCAGATGGCCATGCGCCAGTGGCTGACGCGCAAGAAGAACAAGCACAACGTGATCGCGATCGAGATCATCGTGACGTCGTGGCTCGAGTTCCAGGACGTCAAGTTCCGCCGCCTCATCCTGCGCTTCCGCAAGCGCGTGCGCGATTTCCAGATTATGTGGCGCACGTGGCGCGCGATCACGGACGCGCGGATCAAGCTGCTGCTGCACGTGTGGGCGAAGCTCGAGCGGAAGAGCAAGCGGCGGCACGGGATTCTCAACTCGAACAACTGCAAACCGCTCGGGATCCCCGACAGCGGGTCGGCGCTGGTGCACTCGCTGAAAGCAACGACGGCAGTAGTCTCGCCTGAGAAGCACCAGAAGCAGCTCGAAGGGATGCACCGGCACCTCAAAAACGGCGGCACGATTCAGACGCCGCTCTCGATTGCGTCTGTTGCTGCTGGGTCAGCCTCTTCTGGGAAGCCGTCGTCGATCGCTACGATCGCCAGAGCGCTCTCGCCAGGCTTCTCCGTCTCCCTGCGAGCCAAAAAGGTCAGCGGACGAGTCAAACAGGATCTCGAGTTCCGTCAGCAAATGGGCGAGGACTTCCAGCACGCGATGCAGGACTTTTACACCACCAACAGCAGCAACCACCATGGCGATCCTGGCAACCCGCACCTGTACTCGTCGCCTTCACACATCATGATGATGGCGCCGCACGCGTCGCTTCGATCTGCGAACCACAGCCGAGGAGGCAAAGCAGTTCCATCTTCATCGTCGTCATCTTCACCTTCCTGGAGAACCATCGCGGATGCCGTTGCGCCTCCGACACACGCAGAGAAAGTGCCGTTGCAGCTCAAGGTGGTGATGCTGCGGCACTTGCTCTCGGAGAAGCGGAAGGCGTTCCAGCTCACGAAGGACAAGAAACGGTACGAGACACGAGTATTTCGACACACACACGCACACATTCATTGCTTCTAGGGTATCATGCTTACACTCACCCTTGTGTGTACTTACTTGACTCTCGCGCCCTGGAAACCCTTTCACAGTGAGGAGTGGAAGTCGAAACGCCAGCAGATGCGTCGCGTCGAGTTCCGCTATAACGTGCTCGAGGAGCTGGTCGCGTACCAGCGCTTCCAGGCGGAGAACTCGGTCTTTCTGCTGCTCCACCACGTGTCTGAGGCGGAGATGCTGCACGTTATGCACCGCGCGCAGCAGGCTGCGAATGCGGCGGCTGCGGCCGCAGAGAAGCAGGAGCGTCCTGGAAGTGGCTTCTTTGCGCACCACTCGGAAGGTCCACGCAATCCGCAAAATCTGGCAGCACACGCCGTCCTAGCCTCTGACTCAACGCCGTCTCAGGAACCATCGGCACTTGCGCTTCGCGCGCAGGGAAGGTCAACGACGGTTGGTTATCTGTTGAAGTCAAGTTCGCTGGTGTCGGCTGGGAACAGCGTGGTCGAGCTTCTTGAAGATGACGAATGATACGTCCGCAATCTTGTCCACCGTCTTGTCCACCACCGGATTGTTAACAATGGTCCGCCAATGTGTATCGGCATCTTGCCTACTACGCATATCCACACATTGACCTCGTTTGCCTTCGTTTACCCACATGATGTTTACGCCCTGTACACATTTGTGCACATGACGCCCAAGTGATTACATAATGTCCACATTTGCGCACGATACCCCAAGGATTGTCCCGTAATGTCCACGCTTGTCCAGATGATGCCGATGTGATGCTCACATTTGTCCAAGTGATGCCCATGCTTGTCCACCTGATGTCCATGCTTGGTCACCTGATGTCCCCATTTCTTCACCTGTTGTTCACTTTTGTCCTCGTGATGTTCACGATTGTCCTCAACAGGTCCACCCGATTGTCCGCAAAATGTCCACCGTATCGTTCACTGTTGAAATCAAATTTCATCGGAGATACTTGGGTCAACAATTCAGAAGATTTGAGATCTGCAACAACTTGTCCACATTACGAAGACAATTGTCGATTAAAGCTAGTTTCGTCTCGCATACGAGGACTTGGCGCCTGCTGCCTTCTTGTCTGTGGCTGGTTTCGCTTCCTTGCCCTGCTTGAACAGGGAGAACACCCGTGGACCTTCCACTTCGAGCCGCCTCTTCTCCATGTACGCCTTTACCGACGTCATGGTGCTGTGCATCGTGCTCGGTGGTGGTGCTGGCACTGTGACAGTTGTCCTCTTATTCTTTGCAGAAGACTGTTCGTACTTGAGTATCATCGTAGCCTTGTTCTTGACCTCCATTTGTGCAGCCTGCTGCACCGCGCCAGTACCCAACTCTAACTCGTTGCGCTTGAAGAAATCGATGAAGTGCGGGAGGACTTGCTCCGAGTACTCGACTTCCTGGATAAACGGCCGCATCCACTTGGAGAGCGACCTCGTGTGCGCCTGTGCGCGGTGGCGAGAGTCCAGTAGCAGGATGGCGCCGTAGTCCTGACGATGGCGAATGCAGCGACCAAGCGCCTGGTTGAGCGCTCGGAACGCCTGCAGCTGATACCACACGTGACCGCTCACGAGCTTCTTGTTCACGTGGCTCTTCTCGTCCTGGTACTTGCGCTTGAGCGATACCTGCAGCTCCTTGACGTTTGGGAACGGGATCCCCACACACAGCACAGCGCGTGCATTGTCGTTTGAAAAGTCGATACCTTCGCTCACTTTGCCACGGTACACGGCGAGGAACACCGCGCCGGTCTTCGTGCCGGCATTTCCAGCTCTCCCACCCGCGACGGAGTACTTGTACTCGTCCAGGAGCGCGTCAAAGTCTTTGCCAGCCTTGCGCGGCTCGCTGTACATGGTCTTGGTCGCGTCGATCTGGCCCCAGAGCCCCGTCTGCTTCCATCGCGTCGCCAGTTTGTCCATCAGTGAGTAGGACGGAAAGAACATGAGGATGCCCCCGGGAATCACCTGCGAGTACTGGAGCAGCAGCTGCCCCATCGAGTCCTGATACCGGAACTCTTGCTGGTTCGTGAACGTCGACGACAGGTCCACGCCGCCGGGTCCATGCATGACCGCACCAGCAAATACTTGCTTGCGCATGTTCACAACGTGGTTCGCCTCCAAACGAATGGGGAAGTCCGTGCCCAGCTCACCAGCGAAAGAGTCCATGGGACTGAGCGTCCCGGACGTCAGGATGACACTCCGCGCGAGCTTGATCACGTCCGAGAAGGCCACCGCGGCGTTCAGGCACCAGATGCACATCTTGAGCTCCCAGCCGTTGCTCTTGGCGTCCGCAGTGTACGACCCGCGAAAGCGTCCGCCAGCGTTGCGCGGGTTGCGGGACTTCTTGATGATCAACTTGAAGTCGTCCAGGTACTTGAGCTGGTCGCGGAACATGTAGTCGGCGACGTTGATCACCATCTGAACCGTGCTCAGCGGTAGCGTGCCGAGCAGCATGGACGAGTTTGCTTCGTTCTCCTCCTTCAGTTCCCCACTCTCAGACTGCATACCGTTGCTGCTCGGCTGAGACTGATCGCTGGTGCTCGAGAGCTCCCTTTCTAGCTCGCCGACGGCGGTCAAGTCGCGCTTGATCTGCTCAAACGAGTCCTGCGTCATGCCCGTGTACTCGGCAAACATCGCGAGCGCGTCGACGCCCGACCAGACCTTGCTCTCTTCTTCGAAACCCGTCGGTTTGAGGATCGTGCTCGCATTCGCGTTGATCTTCTGAATCCAGCGGTTGAGTCCGTTCAGGATCTTGAGCAGACTGTGGTACGTCGGCGGCCGGTTCCCGTGCTTGATCACGTTTGTAAACGCCTTGATCGCGAGTGCCAGTACGTCCGTGTTCAGCTCCATGCTCGCACTAGAGCGGCAGGTGTCCTCAACGTTGTGCGCTTCGTCGAAGATGACAATCGAGTTCTTGAGCTCGATGCTCACGGCCGCTCGGATCGACGGGTCCAGGATGTAGTTGTACGGACAGAACACGATATTCGCGTCCACCAGCGCCTCGCGCGCGTGGTAGAAGCCGCACTCGCGATGCCGCTTGGCGAGCGCGACCATATCCTCGATATCCCACACGGGCGGCGCGACCCGCCTCAGGTCATTCGTCTTGCGGCGTTTGTTGGCAAAGCTGCATGAACCCATGTCCATAAGGTTGCGACACTTTTCATCCACCTGAGCTGGGTCCTTGTTAATCTTCTTGTTCACGCAAAAGTTGGCCTTTGAGCCCAGTACGCACATCTTGAGCTCTTTCGTGAACGGGTTCGTCGCGTCTGGCGCCTGGATGTACGAAATCGGGCAGTTCTTGAGCTCCTCGACCACCTGCGAGAGCTGCGAGTGCGTCCGCGAGCAAAAGAAGATCTTCGGCGGGGTCACGCGCTTCAGAACGGAGCCCGTGCCGTCTTCGTTTCCAGTTGTCGAGTGGAACTTCTCGTGGTTGACGCCAGCAGCAGCGGATTGTTCAGCAGCTGCGAAGGACGTTGGCAAAGCGCGCTTGGTCTTTAGCTTCTTGAGCTCTGGTGGAGACTCGATGTCGTCGTCGACGTCGTCACTAGCGTCACTGCCACCATTGCTGTTGCTGCTTGTCGTCTTTGATGTCGCAAACGATGATGGGAGGACTCGCTTCCTCTTCATTGTGATTACATCGTCAGGCTGGCTGTCAAAGTCGTCGTCTGCATCACCCCCAGCGCTCTCGAGTTTCATCGCAGTTTTTTTGTTTTCCATGGAGATCCAGCCGTCATTGACAGCGATGGATTTCACCGCCGCCGAGAATCGGAACCGGTCGAACGAAGGCTGCGTCGACGCGAAGTCGTCGTCGTCATTCACACCAGCGTTACCACCAGCACTAGCTGCTCCAGCAGCACTATCAATGCCAACTTCACCATCGTTACCACCCATTCTTTTAGTTCTGCTGTACAACTCTTCTGCTTTTTGCTGATTCATTCGCTCAATCTGCCGCACTTTTGCCGCGTGCGCTTCCGCCGCGAGCTTGCGCTGTACCTCCAGGTTCTCCACCAGCTCCGCGACGTGCTTGCGCTGGAAAGTGAGCGACGAGCAGAGCAGCGCGAGCGTCTTGCCTGACCCTGTCGGCGACTCCAAGAGCGCGTGCTGCCCGGTTTTGAGCGCCAGCAGCACCTTGTTCATGACTGCGAGTTGCGCCGGGAAGGGCTTCTTGCCTTCGGGGAAGTCAACGCTGTAGCCCATGATCATCACTCTGTTCGACGGCGCGGGTTCTGGAATTGGGTCAACTGCTACTGCAGCTACAGGTGGCAACACCACTGGTTCTTCCTTTGCAAGTGTAGCCACCGTCTCCGCGAGCAGCGCTGTCTCGTCCTTGATCTCGATGACGTCCATCGACGGCAGCGACAGCGACGCACTGTCGTCGCCAGACGCAGACGCAGAGACGGGTGCAGACGCAGAGATGCCTACAGAAGGCGCCATCACGTTCGAGACCTTATCGCCGTCGTCGTCGCCCGAGAGCTCGATGATCTCCACTTCTGCATCCGCGCGCGTCATCCTCCTTCTCCGTCTGCTACGTATTGCTTGGCGTGTTGCTGCTTGCGTAGCTCTTCGTTAGTTGTGCTTCTGGCTGCGGTGAACCAGGGGCTATTATTACAGGTGCTATGTGACTAAAAAATAGCAAGCCTGCAAAGAGTGACGGACACTATTAGTGATATCACATATCAGTATATTTCGTTCTGCATATCTAAAACAGGTACAGGTATGACAAAATCGGGTATTCGCGTTCTGGCATGATTGCAAAGTGATGCACTGATAATAGTTATTGAAGAATGCACTGAGAAGAGATATTTGTTTACATTTAGTTCTTTCGCAGAATGTTTTCGCGCCAAAAAGAATGGGAAATCATGAGTCGATTGATAACTTATTAAAGTACATTTGCGTCTTACTTGATATGTGTGTGCAAAAGCCACATGAACAAGGTGGATAGTGCATGGCCATCACGGTCTCTTTTTTCATTGTGGGAAAGGGATACCGAAAGCGTGTCTATTCGCAAGTGCCAATGACGCTGCTCAAGCCATTTTGTACATCACTCCTCTTGGTCTGGTATTGATGCAGTGCCTGGATTGCCAGACGAAGATGCCTCCAAGCCTCGACGATACGAGCTGAAGGGAGCGTCGTACTGTGATTCTGCTTCTGCTTTTTCTTCCTGGCTTCCCGTGACTCCCCTCGCTTCATTCCTCCTTGGTGATCGTAAAGCCTTCGTGCAAGGCCCTCAAGCACGACACTAGAGTATCCATCCAATCACGCACCCGATGCCGACCAAACGAGCCGCGCCAGAGTCGTGCAGTGGTGCTGGAGCCTCACCTGTGAACACGGCTGTTTGCGAGAAGTGCGCGTTCAAGGCATCCCGAAGAAGTGCAGACGCAGTCGCGAATGGATCACCGCGTGTGGATCGGAGCCCCCTTATGGGTGCAGTTGACGCTAGGTTTGCACCTGGCGCACTCCAGTGCATCGCTTTCCAGACTCAAACGCTTTGGTCCTGCGACCAAGGAGTGACCAGTCCGCACTTGGAGTGGGGTCAATAGAGTGAGTCGGATGACTTATGAGCAGTGAGCGCACCACATCCCAAGCGACCCCGCTGCTCAAATCGTGAGTTAGAGTCTGCGTGACTAGCACCACGATGTCTACGTTGTCTTCCTGACACGGTAAGACTTCGAGCAGCTCGACATTCGTCCTGATCCTCTGGCGGAATGGCAATGATCGACCTGGCTGTATTCTCCCACCGATGCAACTGATGGGGAGATCATCTCAGCTAATATGATCTACAGCTTAAACTGAGCTGGCAAGACGAGTGGCGCGCGCCATCGGCACATGGTGAGTCTTGTAGAGCGTGCATTTTCTTTGTAAGAAGCGACTGACTCATTCTTGTTGCCATCTGGAAATGAACAGTTTTCAACCAATGAACAGCGACAAAGAGTCATTTCCAACCAATCACCAGCTGAAAGGTCAATGGCTACACTTTTTCTGTGAGTGATTACTCTATCCATGTGATCAACGCACTTGATTACAGCATCATTACCACCTCCAACTTGGTCAGCACCACCGACACAGCTGACTCAAATTCATTCCCCTCTTCCTTTTTCCTGGCAGGCTCGCGCCATTCGGATTGAGACTGGTCTCTGAGCTGTTACTACCAGGCCGACGCTTACTCGTTCACTGTTATACCAATGGGTATTCAGCAGCAACGCTCAAGCCAAAGGAAAGGAACGCGAGTCAACCCTCGTCTGGTTCTTCAATCTGATTTGACTTGAGCTTCGTGGGGATGAGCCCTCTAGACGCTTGCGGACGTACCTCGTGCTGGAACGATCCCTCTCAAAGGCTCGCGACACTGATGCGCGAGAGCGATCGCGGTTTCCTGATCGGTTTCGGGATTTTGGAGGGTTGAATTCTTCAAAATGACGAGTGAACACCCACGGATCTGAAGAGAGAGCCTCCAGATGCTGCGGCTGCAGGCGTTGAACTCGTCAAGGATCAACTGTGTTGCCTCGAGCAACGTGTTGGCGACGGCGGAAAACTTGCACTCGAACTCGACGGTCGGCTTGCGAGACGTGGAGTTGGAGCATTCTTATCCCCAAGGGGAGGCCTTCGATCGGACAAGGAAAGCAATTGCGATCCAAGTGACCGCATGTTGCGGACATGCGTCCAGCTCCATAACTAATCCCGAAGGCGCTACAGAGGGGAACCATCGCACATTGCCTCCACGCTGATCAAACTTGGCTGCCATCTGTGTAGCACCGTGTCGTCATCTGATCAAGTCGTCACGTGCTCGAGGATTGACGTTTTCGGTGTACGAAGTGATCCAGACGCCCGAAATCCGACAAGGTTGACCAATAGCCACCGTGGCCAGCACGGCACACCCCAGCCAGCGTAACACCGTCTTGCTCAGCGTCGAACTCGCCGCTCCGACTGAATCTCTGGGCGGTTTCTTGCGCGCGGATGCTGTTACAAAGACACGGAGGCAACTTGAAGTCTCGAGGATGATCCGTTTTCCACTGAAAGCACCACAAAAAAGTGGGACCATGACAAGGGAGAGCGCATCTACAAACGAGACGTGAGCACAATCAGAGCACACTCAACAGCTCAGCCCAGTAGTGCTGGTTTACACTTCGTTACGCCGCCTTGAGCTTTGTTGGGGTAGTTTCTAGCAGCGAAACCATCCTGGAAATCTACCTAGCGGTGTACGATTGTTATTGCAAGCACACCCTTTGGAGCGCATTGAACAGGGCTTTCGGTGCCGTTCTCGCTCTCGAAGCTCCTCGTTTCTCGTCTGTAATGCATTTTCAATGCGTTGATACACTTTGTTTCATCATCTGAGCCAACGTACACTCTTGCGCCAGCCAGGTAGGAGCTGATTACGAACAGATCAGCTGGCTGACTGGCTGGTGGGCTGCTTGCTGATATGAGTACGACAAACGCCACGAACGAATCAGGTTTTATTGACCACTCACGCACCCTCTCCTGGATGATTGCAGGTTCGGAATGGAAATTGTATTGGGAGTTGATTTATTTCATGGGATTCTTCTTGGCCTCTGACCTCCTAAATGTGTGCAATGCCTCTCCTCGACATTGGTCTTATCATCATTATGACGTCACGAGTGTTCAGTAGCCTACTGGAGATGATGGTGGCTGGCGACCTGATTTTTCTCAAACACTCGTGAATTGCAGAGAAACTGCTGGGTAGCACTCAGAAGGATAGCATTTGCTGTCTTTGATGGTAAGTAGGCAGGTGGTAAGAGGTACGATGTATGTATGGCTTGGTCCGCTCTTTGCCTGTTGTACCACACCGTCCAGATTTTGACCAGGCGGAAATACGTGAAGCACGAAGTGCACCCGTGTCCAATGCCGCTAAATATGTGCACAGCTAGTACTAATCAGATGACTTGTAGCCGTCGTCTGCACCAGCGAGGTACTCATCATCATCGCCGTCGTCACAGTTGTAGTCTTCATCAAGTGGCCAGGCTCGGGGATGCACCGGAGTGGATCTGGAGAATCGGTACTGCCCCGACTCAACGAGATGTCCACCGATGTCTCGCTCATAGCCGATTTTCTGCTCATCTTCGTGATTTTCCGCGAGTAAGTAGCGAACACTCAGCTTGGCTCCTTCTGGAGACGATCCCATGTCATCGTAGCCATCAGGATTCGCGCTGCCTACGCTGTCACGGCTGTCGAATAGCACGAGGTGCTTCAAGGCATTACGGCCGTCGTCTGAAAATGATTCATGGGCGAGCTCACCATCATCTTGAAGGCGGATCTCGTCCATCAGTGTTGCGTGTGGCGTCACCAGCGACAAGTGCATCAGCTCTGCGACGTCGCGTGCGCTTCCGAGAGCTCTCAGCAAGGTCTCGACGTAGCTGATCTCCACCATATACGTCGAGATCTGCCCAACCTCTGAGAACTGGAACCGCGAGACACATTCGAATTCCAAATCTCTGTCGACGAGCTTCTCAACGAGATCGTTCTGGCGATGCGGCGCAAACGGGAACATCCCAGGCAAGCTCGCACGGGAGAAGCGCGCGTGGAGCGTTGTGCGGATGGTCACAATCGGATTCGCCTCTGCGCCCGTGACCACGTTGACGTCGCCAAGCTCGAGCTCGAACTTTGAGAACGACGACGTGTGCCTCCGCCACTGAGAGATGACCGCGTCGACCCCAACGAGGTCGCCCCAAACGACCTCGGGGTCGAGCACACGGCGCAGGAAATCCTCCTTGTACTGCATCGTCGAGAGTTTGCGCGCCGCTGCATCGATCGGGAAGCTCGCCATCGAGTGTGGATCCATTGCCTCCAGTCCGTTCTTCAAGATCGTGTAGAGCTCCCTCGTGAGCAATACCAGCGATCCATGTGGGCTCGCCTTCTGCAGCAGTGACTTCTGCGAACAGAGGCTGCGGGAGTTACGCAGCCGCTCGATCTCTTCATTCAGCGCTTTGATCTTCAGCTTGAGCGCGTTCTCGTAGACTTTTCTCTTCTCGCGGTATCGCCGCCCACGTTCGGTGCTCGTGCGCGGTCGCGGGCGACTCGACGTTGTCCTGCTCAGGGGGTTCATATGGACCCATCGAGGGATCGGGACTCGCGGTCCTGGCGCTAGCAGCAGCGATGACTGCTGTGATGACTGCTGTGATGACTGCTGTTGCGGCTGCACCTGGAGCGGTGCAGTTTGCGGAGGCGGCCGCATGGCCGGGGACCCATATGACGAAGAAGACGCAGACGACGAGGAGGACGCCGGTGGTGGCGCGGAGAACTGTCGTCGTCGCGGCTCCATGGTGATGTGGAGGCGGGCGCTGCTCAGCTGGGCTCGTTCTAGACCAGATCTGTCGCTCACTACAATAACCGCGGCAAGCACGCAAGGGGGAAGAGACCAAGTTTGGCAAAGCTGTTGTCAAACAAAACAAAACAGAAAATATGGATAGCCATAATCAATTATTTTTGGACATTCAAAGTAGCCATAAGTAACAAATCCCTCTCGTAATGCCAATACCTGGATTATTAGTTCTATAGAGGTCATTCCACTGATCGTAATGAGTTCGTAAGAATCGACCCTCTTCATTTAAAAAAGAGGTTTTTGTGTGCTACCTCATTTTGGCACACACCTGTACTCAAATGTGTACCGTCGTCGGACCACAAGTACCGGAATTTCTGACTTCAACTTTAATACCATGAAATAATTTTCAAGCGGTTTGCCTAACAACATATTCAACGCGTGTTGCCAACTGGGGGTCAAATATGTTGCGACGCTTCCCGAAAGTGAGTGTAGGTCGTTTTCAACGGGATGGGATAGACACTTTAATAGGACATAAAGTTGCTCTAACGCGATGCACGAAGAGCAGCTTTGTGTCCTATCTCTTCGGCGTTATGCGAGGCAATAAACTGTCCTGTCTATCTAGGGCTCGCCTTATTGGAGATGATACCTGACCCCGATTATCTAGGGTATTTGGCACACCGGTTTCACCCGATACACAGGAATTTAAAGATAAACGTCATTATAGAGGTGTAGCGTGACCGAACCCTATCTAGCAAAGGCACACATATCTGGGGCAAATTAACTGAGTGTTTGTATGTGTACCTATGTTAAGGGTGTGTGCCGTTCACTCGGTTTCGCACCCTTGGAGCTGGACTAAACAACGAATAGGGTACACAGATGCTCTTCACGAGACCAATTTAAATAAGCGGAGGAGAACGCTTGATTTTTATTTTTGCGAGTTGCTCAATGAGAGACGCTACTCTACCACAAGTGGACTCTCGTCGAGAGATCTCTGGGGAGAGCTCTACTCTGGATGAGAGTTCGCCTCCCGACCGAGATCTCTGTCTGAGGCGAGCACTCGTCTGAGAGACCTGCCCCAGAGCTCAAAACGGTCCCTTGGCAAGCTTCATTTCCCAATCCGCCTTGAAGGACAACGACCGACCAACATCCTACAACACCTATTCAGCAGGGTGCGCCGAATAATCACTCCCCAAGCTGTCGACGCCGCCGCACATCTGATCCGCGAGTTAGGGCACCCGCTGGGCCCCATCGCACGCCTCCTACGTGTGGGACGTGTCGCTCTGACTCACGGTTTGGCTTCGCTCGTTGGACCGAGGCTTCCAGCAGGTCGAGGACCAGGGGGTGTCGTGAACCACGACATCCTCTTTTTTCCCAAATCGGAGCTGGCCTTTGACGAGTTTCTCTCGTGGCCCAACAGCGCTGAATCGAGCATTGACGTTTGTGTGTACGTCATCAGCTGCCCATGTGTGAATTTTTCCATTGCAAAGTTTTGCGCATGACATCAGGTGTGGTGGATTACTGACTTTATTGTACTCGTTGCTACATTCGCTGTCAGATTGTGGAGGCTCTCGTTGCTGCTGTCGATCGAGGAGTGCATGTGCGAGTCATTACCGACCGCATTATGGAGACCGCCAGTTACTCGCTTGCTCCAGACCTCATAGCTGCCGACATTGTGTGCAAGCGCGTTGCCGTCCGCACTGTGCACCACAGAGTACGCCTGTTGTCAAGCGATATTAGAATGTGTGATTGTTATGACTTGACATGTGTGTAGTTATCGTGCAGTTCGCGATCCTGGACGACCAGGCCCTCATGACGGGTTTGTTCAACTAGTCGAACGCGGCCCATGATTATATCTCGATTTTTCGTTCAATTTCGTGTCCAGCGCTACATTCTCTAATATCAACGCATTTCTTTTTTATTTGAAACTATTTTCGATTGTCGTGGTGAACGACTACACGCAGCAGGTATTGATAGGGTGCTCTGGTTGACATTAAGCTTCTGTTCATTCTATTCATCGTTGTAAGTTCTTGTCGTCGTTAGCCAAGTGTGCTCTTTTGGCTGAGTGCTTACAATCTTGCAATGAAGAGCTACAAGAACGTCTGTGTCACGATCGCAAGCTGAATTGCATACCCTGAATCTACCAACGGGATGATGACGCACTCACTCGACAGCAAGAACAGCATGCGTCTCTTCCAGAACGTGATACAACGTGCTCGCTACAGGTTGCTTGCTCAGCATCCGACTTTCACTGAGACACAGAGGACCAACGCGCGGGTGGCTCATGCATGATACAACAGCAAACGCAGGCATTTTCGCTGTTCGAGTCGAATGCGACTGAGGTTATCAAAAATGGCAGGAACAGCTGACTCAAACTTCAGCACTACGGGAAAACCTTCGCCTGGTTTCGGGTGCGCGATCCTCAAATTCGCACTCCTCGATGATTTGTTTGAGCGTTTGCACAACGTAGGTGAAGCTCAAAAAGCGTTCATAACCTTTCGTTCCTCTCAGAAAACCAGTTTCCGCCACCAATAGCACGCGCCACCGTTGTCTTGTGTCTCACTTTGACCTGGAGGTCATAGCAATTCCCCTCAGAGACGAACACTGCAGTTTCTGTGAGGGGGCTTCAAAGAAATGGGAGCACCAAGTCCTCAGCGAAATGCTTCGGTTGGAATGCTGACGTGTGCTCGAAAAACGCTGGCTGTAGAGTCCGATGTGCTACATCCAAGTGCTTGGGTCAGGAATGTCGACCCACTGAAAGCGGCGCGACCAACGAATGCTACCGTGCTTGAGCTTTGCAACACTGTCGGACGGCTGTGACTTCTACTACTACGTACTTGGCTGTACAGTACGGTGCTGCGTTCGATTTCGCTTCTCGACACCCCAGAATTGCAGACGTTGAATCGCTTAGAGTGTTTCGCAAACGATACACTCTTTCTTCAGCAGCATCATCCATTTGTCAGGAAATGCACGCGAAATATCTCTGAGCTTGCAACTGTTTTTGTAGGATGATCGTTGCTGTTGTCACTGATGACTTGCCGCGCGAGCAAAGCTGTGATGCTTGGAGATAACTAAAATTCCGATCTGATGCCACGTTCGAGGTACCACATACGTCCTCGTATCGAATAGAGAAAGGAATTGTCGGACAGTCTGGGTCCAAGCTGCTTCGTTTTTTGTGTAGCTGGGTGATGAAGTACGACGCCGTTTCTTCTCGTCTTTCCAGAATATCGCGAGTTGTTGGAAGTAACGCGCACAAGGAGGACCTCCTACTCGAAATAGGGGTGTTCGTGATCGTATCCAGTCAAGTCGACAACAAGTCATGACTTGCTGTGACTGGAGTTTGGTGCTTGATAGAATGGCGAAGAAAATGCCACTGGAAGTTCCGCTGTGAAGACCAAGTCTCTGCTCTCGCGGTCACGTTAGACACCACGATCCGACCCAAAACGTTCTTGGTAAGCGCATCCAGTGAGTACCTATGCCACCAAGACAAAAGGCACAGAGAGAAATTCCCAAGATCAAAATTAGTCGAGCGAGGTATGGCATATCCATGTATTTGCCTCGGTACAAAAACAAAAAGGTACGACATACCGTGGCAATGTTTGGTAGTGGCTACTGGCGAAGCACTGCTAAGTAAAGTGTGTCGTTGCCAGCAACACTTTGTACACTTGTTCACGCTTACAACCTCCACTTTTGCTCGTGCTTCGCTCGCATCCTTCTGTTCTTACTCGTGTCCTCTCGAACGCTGCCGCTTTCTTGATTATGATGGGCTCGATGCTTTCAGTCGCCTTGGGTCCTGCGGTGGTCGGGTTTCCTAGTCCACACGATTTGTGAATTGCGAATGCGTATTCAAAACGTAGAGATGCGGAGATGACGTTTGTGGGAATACGTGGCCGTTGGACACTAATTCTGCTTGCGTAACGTGTGGGTGAAAACGTCATTGTGCGCCAGGGCGTGGAGCTGGGAGCGTACGAGTGGCGACACCATTTGCGGGTAGCTGTCGCTAGCTGGGACAACGCGCGCGACAATGATGACTCTATGATAATCCATAATGGGACAGGGAGCTCCGCGCCATAGCAGCAGGCTTGGACAACTAAAGAGAAATGAGAAGCGTCAAAGTGAATATGGTGAGTAAGCACCTCGCGCCTATCAATACTGCGAGGTGAGTCAGTATAATGTCCAAAATGCGTACCGAAGTGATGAGTAGACGAGAATCGTGGGATCCGCGCACGCACGAGAGTTGGCTTGGGACTCTGAGAATCGCACACCCACCCAAACCGTTTGGAACTCTACAGTAACTCTGGAGACTTGACGTTAAGACTTGGAGACTTTCACACCGCTGTTGGAAATCACTGTGTCGAAATTGTTTGTGAGTACAACTGCTTCGATCCGCACCAGATATCCGCCTCGATCTTGAACAACAGACCCACGCTATGTTTTCTGTTTGCTATCTCCAGCTCTTTGCTGCTTGTTACCGTGCAGTGGCATCAGGCCTTCACTGACTGCTGCTGCTGGCTGTCGTATCGAACAGATCGCCACTGCTATTTGCCAGCCAAATTCTTCATCATATGTGAGCACAGGTGCGCGGAGTTTATCAAGGTACCCGCGTCGAGCAAAATGGCGCGACCAAATGCGTTTCGATGTATAGTAAAATGATCCGTGCATGAATAAGGAAAACGACTTTGGAAGAAGATAAGATGCGAATCGATATGAAGGAAGCATGGGTATCTTTAGAGCTGCTAAACATAGGGTGCGTGCACTGTTTACATGAGACTGGAAAGCGGTGGCTGCAATCTGTCTCGAAGCAAGGTTTCCCAAGAGTCTCAGGCGCTCGCCTAGTGCCTAGCCACTTGGCCGGCTCGTTCTGTATCCTGATCTAAGAGCGATATTGCAGATCAAGGATGGCGAGAACGAGGACGCCCTTTGCTGATATATATATGTGTGTACCATGGGCACAATTTTAAGGCGAAAACACACAAGCCCTGGAAGTGCTCCAAAAACCAGTGCTTGCTTGCCGATTTTCGCTTTTTCATACCTGCACGACGCCGTCGCACCCTTCTTCTTCGTCATCTTCATAGCCGTCGGCGTCGTAAAATCTTGCTGTAGACAACGGGGGCAGCATCGACGGCAGTGGTGCATGGTACCTGTCAGACGGGTGGTGCTGTTCGCCTCCCGCATACAGATTGAAGTAGTAACTGCGCTCGTCGCCTTTCGTCTCCGATTCGCTGCTGTCGCTCGGCCGCTCGTACGAATCCATCGAGCGTGAGCGAGCGCGAATATCCAGGGTTTGGATCCCCGCTTTCGCTGTGCCGTAGTCCGAATGTGCACCGCTAAAGCTGGCAGCAGCATCCTTCTCCTCCTTTTCCCACTCTGAAGTGTCAGGCTTGACCGCCACGAGCACCGTGTCGGGCATGACCACCGAGAGCTCCATGAACTCGGCGACGTCGCGCGCACTGCCGACGGCCATCACGAGCGCTTCAATGTAGTTCACCTGCACGTTGTACGTCAGGATCTGCCCGATGCCCGAGAACTCGAACCACGCGACGCAGTCGAACGTGAGGTCCCGGTCAACAAACTTGTCTATGAGGTGGGGGTGTCTCCACGCGGACGGGAACATCACTGGCACGGTCTCCCGCGAGAACTGCGCGTTCAGCGTGAAGCAGAGCATCACGACCGGGTTCGCGTCTGGGTCGTCAGCGATGCACTCGGCTCGTCTGACGTTGATCTCGAACTTGGAATAGCACGCGGTGTGTTTGCGCCACTGGTCCACGAGCGCGTCCACGCCGACGAGGCTGCCGTACATGACATCCGGATCCACCACGTGCCGTAGAAAGTGCTCCTTGGTCTGCACGCTAGTGTGCATGAGCTCGGCCGCTCGAGTCTCGTGAATGCCATGCTGCACTGGATCCAGCATCTTGAGCCCATGACGCAGCACTGTGAAGAGCTCCCTTGAGACCTGCACGAGCGAACCCCAGTCCGTCGTGCGCGACGCGAACGTGCGCTCGCGCGAGAGCTCTGTCAAGGCGCTCAACTGTGCGATCTGCTCGCGCAGCTGCCGGATGCTCTCCTCCAGCGAGTCGACGTACAGCTTCTGGCGTTGGCGGAACAGTTGACCACGCTCGCTGCTCGTCTTGGCGCGCGGACGCGATCGCGTGCGGCGGTGCGGGCGGAGCGCTGCAGGCTGCAGCCAGATCGGCACGGGCGGTAGCAGACGTGGCTGGACACCACCGCCGCCGCCAACGGCGAAGTCAGTTGTGTTAATAGCGCTGACTGAGGATGACGACGCTGTCATGTTGGACAAGAACGTGGGCAGTCCGGGTACAATCGCAGCAGACGAAGACGACGGAGCAGTGCTGCTGCTCCCGCTGCCGCCACCCTGCGCTCGTCGTCGCGTGGGCTCCATCCCTCTCTTGAGCCCTAAGTTTTGCTAACCTCCGTTAAATTGCTGGCGGTGGTGGCTCAGCGTGTCTCTTTGCTCCCCTCACAAGCGACCTGCTGCTGCTGCAAATTGAAGAGTAACGGCGACGACGAATGCGCCGCTCGCTCGCCTATCCACTCTAATCGAGAAACAGGACAAGAGGAGGAGGAGGAGGGGGAGGGGCCTTGTGCGCCTGAGGACGGACCTGCGAGAGCAAGGACCGGCCAACACGCAAGACTCGCAGAGTTCACCGCGAGCCACAACACACAACACACAACACACGGGGCGATTTTTCTTTCTTCCATTAGTTAGCGCGCTTCTGCGAAATAAAATAAAGGGCAGAGTGGGGGTCAGTTACCCTCTGTTAAACGGATAACCCTCTTTATGACGCTGCGATGTTACTCGTTTTGCGAGGACGAACGGATCTGGCCGCATAGGCATGCGGCCGCCCCCTTCCCTTTTTTCTTCTTTCTTCCTAAATCGAAAAAGTATTGGGGGGTGCCGTCGCATTCGGATCACCGCTGACCATTGCGATCCGGGTGGGGCCTCACTTTCTTTTCCCAGTCGCAGGCGCTCGCAGTCGAGAATGCCCGTCCTGACTCACGCTCTGTGGCTTGGAAGATCTCCCTCTATTTCAGGCAACGAGTGCCAGAATCATCAGTAAACAAGTGGGTGGTGCCTGGGAGAAGGGGCTCAGTCTCACCATTCGAGAAACGAGTGGTGGTGGTGCAAGCAAGCAAGGAATTGTAGTCCCTTTGCCTGTCTACCTGCCTACCTGTGCGTCAGCACAGTGATTGTCAATCTCGCTGGCCTAGAACTAGACACGCGCGCTTTTCTGCAGCGCTCGAGCGTTGTGTGCCCACGACGTGGAGGACGGACACAAGATGAGGGGCAACCGATTGCCCTCGACCACCAGAATGTACGGACACGTACGCCTGAGGTTTGTTTTGTACCCACCATCCATTCAGGGGAGCGCGCGCTTGGGCCACATCAAGCGATGACCACGTTTCGTTTGTCCGTTGTGGTGGACCATTTCGATTGACTCCCACTGACTGACTATTGTAATTGTACAGAGCAGAGAGCTAGTGAACACCAGCTCCAGAAGTGAGTTATCAACAAATCGCGACAGGACGTGACGTGCGTGTGAGAGGGGGAACCGCACTCCACACCACGTGCTGTCCTATATCCCAACTGCCGATTGAGCGCCACCTCGACCAACGACATCGTGCAGCTGCGGTGTATGCATGTAGTTCAGCGGTGCATTCAGGGCTAGCCAATGCGAATACGCCGTCACGAGCATCGCCATTGAGCGCGACTACCGGTGCTCGCTGGCGCAATATCTACTGTAAACTTCTCAGTATCTCCCCTATCGGGATGATTCTGGTATACTGGTACGTGAAATGCAATTGCAGTGCTGTGTGAGTGCATCGAACCAGCTTTTCTCATGCTTTCTCTCTATTGTGTGAATGGATGTGCGTGCAGCAGTGTTCTTGACAGTCACGTGTGGCTGAAGGCTAATCTACAGCAAAAAGATCCAACACGGAAGAGCTACAATCAGAGTGTTAAGCAACCAGTCAACGCCAAAAGCGCACCACAGGGAGGACCCCGCACGACTAGAGGAAATCGTGAGAGCTGCTCATGATTGTCAGGAGTGCGAACGCATTAGCGAAATCGG
The DNA here is from genome assembly GCA_023335655.1 of Globisporangium spiculum. Taxonomy (NCBI): domain Eukaryota; phylum Oomycota; class Peronosporomycetes; order Pythiales; family Pythiaceae; genus Globisporangium; species Globisporangium spiculum. Next base: position 8,340 of record JAADVO010000289.1, on the reverse strand, counting down.
AGAGCACAATCCGAATTAAGTTTGAGATTGAAAATGGAGTCCTTGTCTTGCTTACCGAGCTCCTGCGTAGTTTACATGTCGGTGTGAAGATTCCAATTCGTTGAAGACTCATCATTGACTACCTAGGATCCCCATCGAGCGCTGCATGCCAGCGTTTCTCAGCCAGGGATGTTGCTCGAACACTAGCACCAACATGCCTTACCGCACACAAGAAGAAAAGAGCAGTTGCGGATATTACTGTATAGCGCAGCGTCATCAGCATATAACACAATTTGCTCTGGCATATGAGCTCGCGACAGCGTTAGCACTCATAACTTACGCCTCTCACCAGGTCATCCGCTCCTGCTTGCATCAAAGTTGGCTATGCCTGCCAGTGTACCAGTGTTTGGATCCTTAGCTAGACAGGCGTTGCATTCAACGTGTGCCGTCAATCGAACTCTGTCAATCAGGGTCAGAAATGGAAATTGCTTCATAGCAACGTTATCAAATTGCCGAGCGTGAGGGCTTCGTCGCACCTTAATAGACTGGAAGTTGTTCATGAAGCAGTGATCTAAAGTGCCAGCAACTCTCATATCGTTTCAAGACCAGACCACACGCAGAATGTACTAGCAGAGCCGTTTCTCCTTTGCGTATAACATCACAATGGAGACAGCGAAACGCATTTCATGAACTTTGTGCTTTCGAAGCGGAGAAGATAAGGATTTCAACATGGCTCATACTTGCTTTCCATCATTCACAACCCAAACAGTGTATGTAGAGACTGAAGCACAAGCTGCACCCAGCCAGTTTATGACCAATGCGGAATGCCAAATGCAGCTATCCCCTCGTGCTCGTCGTCGCATGGCTGTGGACAACGTAGTTGCTGGGGTTTAGTTTGCCATGCCTCGTCATACTCAAACTCGTGCCATTCGTCCCTTCGCATCCCAGATTCTTTGACGTATCTCCCCATTCCTAGATGGTGGTGATCATCACGATATGAATCGTAGCCCAAGCTTCGCGACTGTTCTCGCTTCACTTCCTGGAGAACTGTGCGCGGTGTGATCACTGAGAGCTCCATCAACTCAGCGACATCCTGCGCGCTACCTAAGGTCTTCACGAGCGCTTCGACAAAGTTGACTTCAACCAAATAATCCGTGATTTGATCTCGCTCGGAGAACGTGAACCGAGAGACGCAGTCGAACGTGATGTCTTGGTCAATGAACTTTGCGGCGAGATCGGGACGCTCGTCGAGCACCGAGGGGAACATGATCGGCAGCGTCCCCCTTGAGAATCGAGCGTGCAGCTTGGAGTGGATGACGACGATCGGGTTCGTCTCGGAGCCAGCAATTGATTCGACACGGTCCACTTCGATCTCGAACTTGGAGTATGACAGCGTGTGCTTGTGCCACTGGTCAATGATCGAATCGGCACCAACAACGACGTCGCCGTAGAAAACGTCTTGGTCGACGATCCGGCGCATGAAGTTCTCTTTGAACTGAATATGTTGAATCACGGACTCGTCACCCCTTGGTCCCAGCATTGTAGGGTCGACGATCTCGAGTCCAAAGCGAAACACGATGTAGAGCTCTCGCGCGATCTTCTCCAGCGAGCCGCCATTGCAGGTGCGCGTCATCAGCGATCGCTGCTGCAACAGACCCCGCGAGTTCTCCAGTTGCGCGATCTGCTTCTGCAGTGTCTTGATCTGCGCTACGAGATTGTTCTCGTGCGCTCTCTCTCGAAGACGAAAGTTGCGCGCGCGCTCGGTATTGGTCAGCGGTCGTGTTCGCGGCCCCACACTCGTTGTAGCTCCTGCGTCGGGCACTGAAGCCGCAGGTGTCGTTATTTGCAGGACGGGTGGTAACGGGGTCTGACTCATCGGTGAGTAGGCGCCCGACCGAGTCGACCTCGGGGATCGACTTGAGCCGCCGTACCAGGTTGTCCTCATGGGCACAGACACGCTCGACGGAGCCCTACGAGTGATAGCGTCCATGGGCGACGCTGGTGCAGCTGCGGACGCCGGCACCGCCGCGCGGTGAAGGTGACGCGTTGGCCACATCGCAGAGCTCTCTTACTCGCTCACAATAGCCCACGACGTATGCGATCGTTGCTGCGCGCTTTTCTTTCTGCCGATTAGCAACCAGAAAAAACGGATTGGGTGGATCTTGCGATTGATACACCACCCATCTATCGACTGACTTGCAAATTATTGTATCACGTGCGAACCTGATACTGTAAGCTGACTCTGGAACAGAGACCGGACAGATACTACAGTTAGAGACACAATAATATAAAAATACTGTTTTTACACATCCGGCAACTGTGTGATGGGCTATTCTTTTCTTGGACAGATTGTCAAAGACAGTATTTTTTCTCTATACAACGTGACACCCAAAAATAAATGACGATTTATGGAACGGTCCATCTACGAATTGTTACTGTAAACCTCATACTGTACACAGGCACAAAAGTGCTCCCACATCATTTGCATTGAGTTAAACGAGGAAATTCGATTTGCTAGCAAGCATGCACACGATATCTAAACTGACACAGCAATATTAGTATGCAGTATGACTGTATGAAATATTGATCTGTGCCCAGTGAAATTGGTTCATAACGATCGTGCGCGACGATGGCTCGACAAACAACTCAGCATTACCACACACAAGCTCTTCCTGACACTTCCTGCTCTTTTTCCAAATTGCTTCTACTACTAATACTTCAGTGCTCTAATCAGCTTAGTGACAATTGGAGTTGTGCGTTCAGTATATAAAAAGCATTAAGCAAATTCACCTATTTCCTACTTCTCTGAGAGACAAAAGCAGCACAGCTTTCGTGGTTGGCTCATTGTGGCTAGCTCAATGCAAGTTCATGTTTAATCTCTTTTGACGTTTGCGATGTTGCTGTTGATGTGTGACTACATCTACTAGTTGTCTACATTACTCTCACAATCGTTTCACAAGTGTGGTTCCCACATGCAACTTGATATAATCAAAGCTAGTATATACATCTCACCAAATAACGACACCAACGCTAAAACGCAAAAGGAAGCAAGTCAAGTACACTAGAAAGTAAAAAAAGACTTGCGCGTTGTCGATGTCCAGAAGCAACATTTCCTGTGACCAATGTAGCGAACAGAAATAAAGCGTGATGCTGATCTTCATATCTACTTCGATCAACCAGATCGTGAGACTACACTGCCTTTCAGTGTAAGCATCCAAAATATTGAATATCACAGTACCACGACCGCTGTTTGCATATCTGCACAACAATTGGTTAAGAAGTGTGCGCTACCGTACATCGAGAACCTGATGCAGTTTTTCAACATTTTGCGAAACAATAATATGAAACTGAATGCAATAAAGTGCAAATGGTTCGCGGACCGGGTTGTATTTTGCGGGAAGGTGATCTATAGAGATAGCCTAGACTGAAGCAGATGCCACTGCCTCCTACTGGCGGTGTACTTTAGCATTTCCTTCGCCCTCAAATGTATACGAGACTCGATTACTTACTGTGTGCGTACGGCTCAACAACAGTAGCAGATGCTCAAAACGGCGATGACAGAACGGGGACGCAGAAAATCACAGCTCGCCGAAGTCAACCAGACGTGGGATGAAGCGGAGGCTAAGACCTTTCGAACTGAGCTCGACATGATCGAGTGGTCATGCACAGCTAAATTTCCTGACACGTGCGCAAAGGTATGCATATTTACGTATGCATCCATCAACGGATGGCCTATGGAAATGATACATTGGCACACATGGCAGGATGAGCTCTCACTGCACGAGCAAAGCCGCGAAGTGTTCATCAATCGAGTTTACTCGTCAAGTACTCCCAACTAAACGGGTCAGTGACAGAGAACACATCGAGAAGACGTGCGACAACCTCGAATACATGCTGGAGAGGTAGACAGAATTTCACTTTAACTGTGGCCACTCGAATCTCCTTTAGATGTTGTCACTGAACAAGGAGATGAAACAGCAGGGCTAGGGCACGCTGCAACAGTGGGATTTAACGATGGTGAGCGGGGATACGTTTTTAATCACATCGATATTGAGAGCAACTTGTGGTCGAAGTCAAAGTGTGGATGCCCAGTCTAGAAAGCTGGTGCAGCGAATACGATGCTCAAGCACATATAAAGACAAGTTGCCCTCGATGGGGCTAGTAGATGAGCGGAATGTTTCGTACATATATGTCTACTGTGCAAGTATGTAAAGGGTGGACCGTAACCCAGCGAGGCTGGTTGACCTCACATCAAGTGACTTGATGCAACGACTGTCTCCAGATGGACTACATGTACCTAGGTGAGACGTACAGAGATTGTATGTACATCGTGGTCTGAAGGACGAGCTGGCCCACTATTGCGAGATGGCTGTTGCGGACTCGGCCTCGAGTCTGACAGAGGCTGAGGCCGTTTTCGATTAGCGCAAGAGTTTCTGGATGCCCTATAATTAGATGTCCGACGATGAATCTCATTCCAAGAACCAGCTAGTACGAGATCTGGCCCAGCAGTCCAAGTGTGCGACGAGTCTTACACGGTCTACACCCCATGGATAACCGGGAGGTGGAGCTTGTCAACAAACATATTTTTGCACGTGTGCTTTGAAAAATAGTTTCAATAGTATTGGTATTTAGTTATCCCAATAATCCAATAATTAAATATGGCTTGTTGACCTATACAGTGCACGTAAAAAATTAAGGACAGCAAAAAAATCTGAATTATGTGAATTTTTTTTAGTTTTATGTTTGCGGACGAGCTTTTTTAGTATGTTAGAGAACGTTATTAGAACAATCTCGTGGTGAAACCGCAGCTCGATTTGACTTCTTAGAGCCACAGGAATGGGAGATATAAGTTTATAGAGGGCGAAAAAATGATAGGGGCAGTGCAAGATTCAGCCATTTAGGGGCGAATGCGTGATGTTCATTGCTCGTAAAGCATTACACTGCCTGCCTAATAAGCGACCTTGGTTTCTTTGCTTCTAACAACTGCCAAACATTGACCAAACATCGAGTTTGTAAGCTTCAGAAGTAGATCACCCGAGATCTCGTCCTAGACGAGTTGGATCTCAACTTTGAGCTCTGTAGTTGAAGAATACTGGCGCGCGTTCTTGTATACACGGCGCGCCATGATACCCCAAAGGTTCTCAACCGGATTCAGATCCGGGGAGAGCGCTGGCCAGTACATGGTCTTGATGTTGAGGTCAGCAAGGAAGGACTTGGTCGCATTGGCTCGATGGATGCTCGCATTATCGTGCTGGAAAACGTAGTCACCGTCGTGAACGTTGTCGACGAACTCAAAAAGGTGGCTCGTGAGCGTTTGCTGGTAGTCAAACGCGTCCTGGTTTTCCTTGAGAAAGGCGAGTCGAGTCTTTCCAAGCGACGACACCCCGCCCCACACCATGACTGATTCGCCACCGGAATGGCGGCTCCACGTCACCTTCTTTTCGTTGAGCAAGTCGTGCCAGTAGTATTTGCAGCCGTCTGGGCCATCTAAGTTGAACTTCTTCTCATCCGAGAACACCATACAGCTCCAGTCGGCGCGTTGGTGGATCTGGCGCTTCACTCACTCGACTCGCTGCTTTTTGTGCTTGTTCGTCATGCATGGAGACTTGTTAGTTTTTACGTAGACGAGGTTGTCGCGCTGCTGAAGTTTGCGCTGAGCTGTGCGAACACTTGCATCAACTCCAAGCTCCTGGTGAAGCTGATGGGCGGTGAAATCTCCGGTAGTAGCATAGCGCTTCAAACGGGTGAGGTCGTAGGTCTTCAACTTGCGAGGCCTTCCTGGGCTCTTCTTTGCTCCGTACGCGTCAGAGTTCTTCAGAAACGCGTGAACAACAGTCTTGAATCTTCCAACAGCCTTGGCAATGTCTCGGATCGACGTCTTGGTGTTTGCGTACGCTAGAATCTTGCCTTGCTGCAGCTTCGTCAGCCCTGGAGCTTTGCCCATCATCTTGATGCTCCCATGGCTAAATAAACAATGCCAGCGGCAAGGGTAATGCTAATTGTCACTTGTAGGTAGATTGCAAGCCAGTGGCATCACGCATTCGCCCCTAAATGGCTGAATCTTGCACTGCCCCTATCATTTTTTTGCCCTCTATAAACTTATATCTCCCATTCCTGTGGCTCTAAGAAGTCAAATCGAGCTGCGGTTCACCACGAGATTGTTCTAATAACGTTCTCTAACATACTAAAAAAGCTCGTCCGCAAACATAAAACTAAAAAAAATCCATATACCGTATCGCTCTTGTGATGTTTGAGTATTTGTGATATCCGAGTCAACCTGTTCAACCAATCAAAAACAAGCACACCAAAACTCTTTTCATATCCAGGTTGCACATCACCTGGTATTTGTTGTTGGCTCCAGCGGTATTTTGCAATGGGGCGGAAAGGGAGACCACGTGCCCGCGGCAACGGAAGAAAGGTGAGCATGAATATCAGTGCGTTCACGAGCGCGATCACAAGCGCGACCACGAGAGCGAACACGAGAGCGAAACAACGAATCAGGCACACGAACCAGCTCAAGCTAGATGTCATCGACCACTTTCGCGACTCTGGTGATATACAGCATACGATCACTGCCTTTTCCCTACTTACTCAAGAGCCGCGCGTCTCACCATGAGCAAGAACATCTACCTGTGGCGAGCTCAGCGAGAAACGATAGAGAAGCGGTGCGAGACGCCGGCGGACACGAAGAACGAGTACAGCAGAGCCAACTTCATCGCAACCACACTCCCTCAAGTCGCAGAGGAGGAGATCCCCGAATGGGTGAACATGCTGCAGAGCGAAGGAGTGCCAGTCTCCAATTTGACGCTACGCGAGAAAGCGAAAGCTGTTGCTGCAGAGCGAGGTGTGGCGCCCTTTGAAGGATCTTGGTCGTGGCGTAAGGCGTTCCGGAAGCGGCACAATCTCTAGATTCGAGCGAAAACGCGCCAAGGGCAGATCACGCCAGCAGACGCGGAAGCACGCGCGATCGAATTCGGCAAAGAAGTACAGCGAGTGATGATGTCGCTCGGGATCACGACAGTGCACAACGCGGACCAGACAGGTATGTGTGTCTTGCTGTGCTATTTTCGTGTTCTTCGCTCACTATCTGACGCATATATAGCTGTACTGTTTGAATATTTGCCCAGGGTAACCATCAATGAAAAGGGTGTTAAAACTCTGGATTCGCTGTGCTGGTTACGAGAAGAGGAGAGTAATCGTCATGCTTCACGGCGATTCAGATGGTAATCGTTACCCGCCATTTTTGGTAATGAAGAGCCCACCATCAGCAGTTGAAGGTGGCAACAACCAGAACGCAGAAAAGAGGAACGGCTTTGGCGTGTACGTGTGGAAAAAAATCGCTCCGATTCAAGAGCAAGAGGGCCTACAAATTCGCGGTAATAACTCCGCGTGGTGGAACTCGTCGCTAACGCTGCCTTTTCTACGTCAATTTTTTGGAGAGCACCCAAACAAGCAAGTCCCAGTCCTCCTTCTGCTCGACGATTTCTCTGGCCACTGGACCAGCGAGGTAAAGCAGTACGCGGAGAAGATCAACGTGCACCTGCTCAATGTTCCTCCCAAGTTTACTTCTGTTTGCCAACCGGCTGATGTAGCCTGTAACAGGCCATTCAAGGCGCACCTCCATGATCTATGGACAAGAGACCTCACCGACCAGATTACCAAGCATGGAAAGGAGACGGCCTCGTCCAAGCTTAAGGTTGCAGATCAAGCGAAAATGTCCGGGTGGATCGTTGACAGTTGGAGCCGAGTATCTTCGGATTCTATTCGAAACGGCTTCAGTGGCTCACGAATTCCACTACCTGTAGAGTTTGTTGATACGCATTTGATGGATGCTCTAGTACAATCGTTTTCTGTAGATGCAGGGATCACATCCGATCGTGATATGTCTGATGCAGACGACAGCGAGTCCGAGATTGAAGGCAATGAATAAAGTTGGTGTCCATTTCTTTTTTGTTTTTTTGTTTCAGTATTTTTTTAGCTGCAATTTACCGAATGGTGCGATGAAAGTGCACTTTCTCCACTTATGTGCACCATGTGTTTTGTGAAGTCCACTACCGGATATCACAAGAGCAATACAGTAATTCAGATTTTTTGCTATCCTTAACTTTTTGACGTGCACTGTACATGAAATCAGTTCGTTTTCTTTCATGGCACCTTTGAAAGTTGTTTGTTTTGATATACTCGACGAAGGAACATTCGTCAACAGGTCATACAGTCCGATGATAAATTATAGACGCACCCTCTCCGCCTCTGGTCTCGTATGGAAACTGTGCGATTTTGCAAGTGGTGTTAAAGTATGATATCATGGAGACTAAAAGAAGGCATTTACTGCCTTTTTTGTTGGAAAATTCAATCTCAGCT
>JAADVO010000288.1:0-36834 GCA_023335655.1 Globisporangium spiculum | reverse complement strand
TACAGTGCGCGCCAATTGGTTAGCCGCACTTGGATATTTGGAGCTCAAATTTTGTGTAGGGCACTTCTGAAATTTCTGAAATGACCATCGCATTCGCGCTAATTTGTGCTTCCCGCCGTACTCTTTGTTTGAAGAGAGCTCACTTTTTCACTCCAGAAATGATTAAAACCCAAAAACCCACGCACTCCAAAATGCGCCATTTGGTTAGCCGCACCTACGTACAGTGTGCTATTGCTCGTGGATACAGTTGTTTACGCCCAGCAAACGTTGCGTAGGCAGCATAAAACATAAAGAAGGCATTCTAGCGCTCACCGACCACTCATTTCTCAATTTGCAAGCCCACGGCCATGGAGAACGGCCCTTCCCTCTCCAATATCTAGAAGGGCCAAATTCTCGCCTTCAACGAGTCCAACCTGAGTCATCGCGAGATCGCTAGGCGTGTGGGCCGCTCTGCGAAGGTCGTGAGCAATTTCCTGCGCGATCCAGACTCCTGTGGGACCAAGTACAAGCCAGGACGTGCGCGCTCTTTCGATGACCGAGGTCGCCGCCGACTGTTCGACGAGGCGAGGAAGACCGACAGCAGCGCCAGGAAGCTCCAAGCAGCCCTGCAATTGACCGCAAGCGTCTGTACCACGCAACGAGAGCTCCAGAGAAACGATTTGTCCCAGTACGTGAAGCGCAACCACACCCCAGCGCTGACGCCCGCCCACCGAAACAAGCGTGCCAACTGGGCGAAGAAGATGTTCAAGAGAGAGACAGAGTGGGGCGAAATCATCTTTTCAGATGAAAAGAAGTTCAACATGGACGGGCCGGACGGTCTCCAAAGCTACTGGCATCATCTTCGCGACGAAAAACAATCGTTTTTCAGTCGGCACAGTGGGGGTGGCTCTGTGATGGTGTGGGGCTGCTTTTCGTCCCGCGGTCTCGGTGAGTTGGCGTTTATCTCCGGGCGACAGAACTCCGAAACGTACTGCAACACATTAAGCGACTGCTTGCTTCCGTTTGCACACCAGCATCACGTCAACAACACCCGCTTTCAGCAGGACGGCACGTCTTTCACCGGGCTTGAGACACTACCGCGTTTCTTCGTGAGCATGGCGTGGTCATGGTGGACCATCCAGTTCTCTCACCAGATTTGAATCCGATCGAGAATCTGTGGGGTCTGCTCGCTCGCGCTGTCTACCGCGATGGACGCCAGTTCATGGACGAAAACGATTTGAAATCGGTCATTTTGAGTGAATGGGGCAAAATCGAGCTCTCCTACCTCAACAAGCTGGTTGCTTCGATGCCTGAACGTTGTTTTCAGGTTGTCGAGCGCAAGGGAGCTAAGACAAGTTACTAGGAAGACCTCATCTGTAACAGATCGTAATGAAAGTGCGGGTTTGTGTGGTGCGGCTAACCAAATGGCGCATTTTGGAGTGCGTGGGTTTTTGGGTTTTAATCATTTCTGGAGTGAAAAAGTGAGCTCTCTTCAAACAAAGAGCACGGCGGGAATCACAAAATTAGCGCGAATGCGATGGTCATTTCAGACTTTTCAGAAGTGCCCTACACAAAATTTGAGCTTCAAATATCCAAGTGCGGCTAACCAATTGGCGCGCACTGTATGTATGACAAGTTTGTGAAATGCGCAATTCTTCAAATCATGCATTTTAAAGAGTAAATGCATTTTTAGAGATCAGTGATCTCAGATTTCTCAGACACTGTTCTCAGATTGTGAACAGCTCAGGCTGAAGTGGCGCAGTCAGCTGTGCCAAAGCCGACTGCTCGGCCTTGCTGAGCGAGCTGCAAGCGTCCTGAGCAACCGCCGCTGGTCCTTACGAACCCCTCGCCCTGCTCTCCCTCCATCTCTCCGTCTCTTCATCTCTCTCTAGCTCCCTGAGTGCACTACGACCACCACCATCTCTATCTCATGACGCCCGCGCAGCAGAGCAGAGCGGTGCTGAACGCGCACGCGGAGCGCTGGACCAAGCAGCAGCGCGCGGCCGCCGACCGTCGCGTACAGTTCCGCGTGGCGCTCGCGATCGCCAAGTCCGACGCCGAGCTCGCGCAGGTCGTGAGCGCGCTTTCAGACATCGCGTCACCCGAGTATGGTAAGTACCTGCACTCGTCACATGAGATGGCGCAGCATTGGAAGCCGCGTGACGAGTCGGCGCTGGCGCTGCGCAGCTTTGTCGACGCGTTTCAAGGCGTCGATGCCCACGTGAACGACCTCGGCGACTACTGGACGCTGACGCTGGACGCCGCGACGGCCGAGACGATGTTTGATACGCAGCTATACGAGTTCACGCACCACCAGCACCACGCGAATGGGCTCAGAGTCATTCGCCCCAGCGAGAGCTACACGATCCCGGCGTCCATCGCGGACCATGTCGTGTACATCGACGGCCTCGAGAGCTTTCCCACCGAGATGCAGGCCATGTTCATGGCGAAGAGCTCTAATTTGAAAGTCGGTGAGACGCTGCGCGGCGTCGATCAGAACGGTGACCCGTTCGCAATCAAGCAGCACGCAATCGACTTGACCAAGAATACCAATAACGGTAAGCGCGAGGTGATCACGCCCGCGATGATCCGCGCACAGTACGAGATCGCAGACGACGTGAGTACACTGAATGGCACGCACCCGAGCAACAAGTTTGTGATCGGCAGCTTCCTGCATGAGTTCTACACGGAGGCGGACCTGAAGGAGTTCCTGGCGCAGTACGACCCATCGTTCGCGAGTCGCGATCCCAAGATGCCAGAAACCCGAGGAGACTGCATCGCTGGGATCCCGACGTCCAGTGCCAAGAAGCCCACGGGCGAGGCTTCACTGGACATCCAGGTTGGCGCCAGCATCGCACGGAGCGAGAACATGGAGATGATCTGCTACACGAACCTGCGGGACGACACGCGTCCTCAGGCGGCAGACAATCAGGAGCCGTTCCTCACGTTCCTCCAGGAGGTCAACGGCATGTCCCCGCCACCTGCCGTGGTTTCGATCAGCTACACGGACGATGAGTGTAGTGTGCCGGAACAGTACGCGCTTGCAGTGAACCGGGAGCTCATGAAGAGCGCGATGAAGGGCATCACCGTACTCATCTCGGCGGGCGACGCCGGGTCCCAGGGCAGCCACCTGGCGGATTTCTGCAAAATCCCCAAGTGTTCGCAGTTTCTCGCCAACTTTCCAGCGTCGTCACCCTACGTCACGGCAGTGGGGGCTACGACGATTGACACGAGCGCTGTCGACACCGCCACCGCCACCAAGTACCGCGAGATCGTGACGTCCATTGAAGACGGCGCGCTCATCACCTCGGGCGGCGGCTTCAGCGCGTTGTTCTCGAGACCAGCATACCAGGACCGTGCCGTGAAGTCATACCTCGAGTTCGCAGACAACGCCGGGATCTCGACGTTCTTCAACACGAAGGGACGTGCGTACCCGGACGTCTCGGGGCTGGGCCACGCGTTCCCAGTGTACGAGAGCGGCAAGATGTACCCCACAGACGGGACGTCCGTGTCCGCACCACTGCTGGCTTCGATGGTCGTGCTCATCAACAAAGTACGCCTCGAGGCCGGCAACCCTGTACTCGGGTTCATGAACCCGCTGCTGTACCAGATGTACGAGTTCTGTCCACAGGTGTTTGCCGACATCACGGAGGGCGACATCTCCTGCGGGAGTCCCGACATGGGCTGCTGCTCCAAGGGCCACGTCGCAACGAAGGGCTGGGACGCGGCCTCAGGCGTGGGGACCTTGCGATTCAACCAGTTTGTGAAGGACCTCGACGGCTGCATCGCCATCATCAAGGTGAACACTCCGACGACTCAGGCCCAGGACCTTTCTCTCCAACACCTGAACCTAATGGTGGACAGCGAGCGGGAGTTCACGACGACCCAGCGCCACGCCGCGCAGATGCTCTTTAGTGTCGCGCTCATCGCAGGCGTGGCGCTGATGAGCGTGCTCATCTCGTTGCGCTCTAGTTTGTTCAGCCGCGCGGGTAAAGCCACCGGAGGAGCAGCGCACTCTCTGCGCTTTCACCGCAACATCCGCGAGCCCGCACGCGAATACCTGCTCGCGCACGATCAAAGCAGTCGCATCTGAGGACTGTCGGTCTGTCTTTTATGAAGGCACCGTGAGGATTGGATTATAAGCCTTAACAAGAATTGTGAAGTTATCGATATCTTAGACTACTTGGCTTCGTGAATGTGGGGCTGGACCTCAATGTCCTCTTCGATCTCGTACTCGTCATCATCGTACTTGTTCTCTTCGTCCTCATCGCTTCCGCCTTTCGCCTCCCGGCCTTTGCTACTACCACCACTAGATGAACTAGCAAACCAGTCGGCGCAGGTCCTCACGCACGTTGGACCATCGGTTGCGTTGTGAAGCTTTAGCCAGGGCGAGCCGAGTAAATCCTGGACCGAAGCACGTTTCTGGGGCTTTCGAGTGTGTAAGACACATCACAAGGTTATGTGAGGAAGACACAAGATTATGAAGGTAGGTTGGTGCAAAGATCGATGGCCACGTACGTTTTTCTTGAGACACTGGCTGATGAAGTTCCGGAACTCATCGGAGAACGAGGGGCTGTCGTCGTCATTGTCCGGGAGAGTAGGCTCAGGGCTCTCAATGATACTTTGCACCACCTACATATCAAGAAGAGACCCAGAGCCAAGGTAACTTAGTCCCAGGTGTTTGTACAGAGGCTGCTACGCAGCCACAAGCGAGCCTCACTCACATCGATGTAGCTCCTCGCGTTGTAGTACGGGAACGTTCGTGTCGCGCACTCGATGAGTACGAGCCCTAAGCTCCAGATATCCGACTTGTAGCTGCACAGACAGTCAACCACAAGCCATTAGCAAAACCCCACAGGTTAGTAACGTACTCTCCAGGTCGCTCTTCTATTAGTCTAGGGCCTGACTCACTCGTAGGGTAGGTTCTGCACGCGCTCGGGGGACATGTACTTGAAGGTGCCCACAAACGTCTGCGCCATATCCTGTGAGTTGCCGAGCTCCCGCGCGATACCAAAGTCCGTGAGCTTGATCTTGCCGTTCACCTTGGCCAAAATGTTCTGCGGTTTGATGTCGCGGTGGAAGTGGTGGGTCTGCTTCAGGTGGGAGAGCCCCATGAGCATTTGGAACGCCATGGCGGCGATCACGCGCTCGGGTATCGCGGGATTATGCTGCTGCTTGGTGATGAGCTTGTCGAGCGACCCGGCTTCGCAGTACTCAAGTACGATGCTCAGCGCGTGGTCCTTGAAGTACGCGCCGTAGAAGTCCACCAGATAGGGGCTCTCGACGCTGTAGAGCGTGCGGATCTCCGTGAGCATCTGGTCGCGCTTGGCCTTGTCGTAGACGTTGTTCACGAGCTTGACCGCGTAGAGTGCGTTCGTGGCGTGGTGCTTGGCGCGCATCACGTGGCCCGAGCACCCGCGGCCGATGATGCCCAGGGTCTCGAGCTCATCTAAAGAGATAAGCTTGCGCTTCGTCTGGTAGAGTGGTTCGTCCGAGATCTCGTCGATCTCGTTATCCCTTGCGTGATGGCTGTGGTGATAATTGGGCTTGGAGACGAAGGTGACGCCTGTCTGGTTGATGTGGATCCGGCCTTTGCGTAGCGTGGTCTCGCCGATGTCGCACGAGTTCTCCAGCTCATCGATCTCTCCCTCCTCTTCTTCTTCTTCAGCAGGGACGTCGCCGTCATCGTTATCATCGTCGCCACCCTTTTTGTCTGGCTTTGAGGCTCGACTACGGGGTTTGTTGGGTGCTTGGAGCTCGTCTTCGACCGCAAGCAGTGTCAGCACCGGTCGCTTCTTCATCATGACTCCCGCACTGAGGCAACAGAGCAATCGCGATCCAGTGGATGGAGTAGAGGAAGCTCACAAATGGATCGTGAAACCAGTCAAAATAGGCTGAGGGAGCAAGTATGCGAGTCTTGTATATGGAGTTTCATTCACAGGCGCGTCGAAAGCTTTGGACTCGATATAGATTCCCCAGCTCTATTATCGCATTCAGTTCTATCTATCAAGACCCTTGAGCCTCTCTCTCACTCAAAAGAGTCTCGTCAAGGCGTTAGCCCAGCCTAGCGAAGGCGCTGCTGCATGCAGCTCTCATAGGTTGGGATCATATACCTAGAAAATCACACGAGTTAAGGTAGAACCAACGTCCCACACGGCGGTTAGTCTAGGCGCACCGATCAATGCAAGAGACCTCGAGTCGTCAACTGCCAAGACGTACTTGATGTTGACGAAGGCGTCGTGTCCGCCGTGGGTCTCCAGCACGTTGAGCGTCTCAAGGATCAGATCGCCGAGGTTTTCCTGCCGCCGCTGGCCGTAGTCGATCTTGTCGCCGCAGTTGACGCGCTTCGTGATGAACAGGTTGAAGATCGAGAGCAGCTGGCGGTAGTACGGCACGAGCGCCTCGCCCAAGTACGGACAGCAGAGCACCATCTTCTGCAGCACTTTCATCTGCACGCAGAGCACGCTCAGGTTGCGCGTCATGAGGTTCTGCTTCATGGGCAGCACCAACAGCGCCAAGCATGCGAGCGTGCGGTTCTCGCCCTTCTCGAGCAGGTCCATCGTACCGTTGAGCGCCAGGAACTGGTACGGCTCGTCCAGGTCGCGCAGCCCCTCCATGAACAGTGGCAGGTAGTGACTGTAATCGAGTTTCGCGAGGTCTACCTGCCACTGGAGCTTGCGCACAGCGCCAGCAAAGTTGACTCGAAGCGGTAGGTCTCCGCGGTCGTCTAGATAGGTTGCATAGGAACAAAAGTAAGGTTCGAGGTTGAAGTTTACAGTCGCCAAGACCAAAAGGTACCTCGAGTTTCCTCTCAGGTGAGTACTTACAAAAGTAGCGAAAGCGTGTGGGCTCGATCTTACGCGGCTTGAACGCGCCAGAGGATACGGGACGAGAGACGGGCGAGAGCGCCATTGCCGCACTCGACCGGATCTTGAAAGCGTTCTCAAGCTGCTTCTTGGCGTCAAACGTGCTGATCGCCGTCGATCGCGAACTGATGGTGGACTTTGTGCCGGGTGAATGACCTTGCTGGCTTTGAGATCGAGCTTGGGAGGTGGTTGTTGAGCTCGTGAGCTTCACCATTTGGCGCACGTGGTGTGCTGAGAACTGGTGGTCATTGCCATCACCGTTGCGCTCCCCCTTCGCGGACTGGATCAAGCGCTTGTTCGCGAGCGCAATCGGCATGTTGGAGCTGCGCGCGAAGGTGAAGCTCTCGTGGCCGATCTGCAGCGGCGCCGCCTGCCTTTTCTGCTGCGCCATTGTTGTGTCGCCTGCCAGATGATTGTGTGGGTGTCTGGGTCTCTCTCTCTCTCTCCGTCTTTAACATCCACAAGCTCATCGCTGAGCCTCATGGCACGAGCTGGCGGCACGAGCAACAGGTAAAGCGCATGACTTCGCGCTCTTATGATGCGTTCAGCTGTCTGATCCCTACTCACTGCAGTCCGAAATACCCACCCGAACACATAAAAATACAACTTCTCTCTTCAAGTCGAACTATCCACTGAAAGTGCATGATGCGCTCACTCGCTCACTCACTCTGGAGTGCCCCCCTCTCCTCCCCTCCCCTCCGCTCAAACAATATCCCAAGGCGTTAAGGTCAACAAAGAGCGCCGAAAGGCGTTAGCTGAGCGAGAGCTCCTGCGTTTAGGCTCGTGCGCAGATCACAGTGGAACAAAAGTGTAGCCATCGAAGGCAATTGGAGATGGCTACATACCGTAATTGAGTCGGTATATGTACCGGTATTTACGGTATCTTCCAGCAACCACCGCAGTACCGGTATAAATACCGGTTCATGCCAATCAAACAAGCTCTCTTTGAGGTAACAACAGCACAACAAGCCACGACAGACACAAAAATGGCTCCGACCACGCCCACCTTCGATGTGAATGCTGCCATCACAGCAGCAGCGACTATCACCGCTCGCCAGTTCCGCGCTGCAGACCACGCGGCCGTGCTCATGCTCTTCCAGGAGGGCATGCTCGCGTACGCGGACCACTCGTCGAACGCTGGCACGCTCGCGTACATCCAGCACAGCATGAAGACCGACCTCGCGGACATCCCTGGTGCGTTCATCCTTCCAGGAGGCAACTTCTGGGTGGCTACGATGGCTGGAAGCGGCAATGGAGAGCCCGAGGTGGTGGGGATGGTGGCGCTCGAGAAGAAAGCGGATGGCGCTGGCGAACTGCGACGCATGTCGGTCAAGAAGGAGGCGCGCAGGTTCGGTGTCGGCAAGCTGCTGGTGACGGAGCTTGAGCAGTGGGCGAAGCAGAACGGATTCGCTGAGGTGACGCTGACGACTGGTGAAGTGATGACAGCCGCACAGGAGTTCTATCGCTCGGTCGGGTACACGCAGCAAGAGACAATCGTGGTCTACGAGGACCCATACTACGCGGATGTACGGTTTACAAAGCAGTTGTGATCGATGCGAGGTATTCAATTGCGCTTGAGAGGGGACTGATATACTAGATGCAACGCGCTATTTGTCAGTAGAGAGCATTTAATTTGTGTATTTTGGCGTATTGCCGCGGTAACTAGTCTATCGAGTCTCGCTGCTGCCTCAAACTCGCTCGAGGTCTCGCGTACTAAATGAATCTAAAGGTGCTTGCGGTAGTCGAAGAGGCTCAGGTTCGGCATTTCCGGGATCGGTCGCTCGCCGATCTTCTCGTATCCGATCGCAGAGTAGAACTTTTGCGCGACAACCACCTGCTTCCCGGTCGAGAGCGACACGGTCTTGTACCCATTCGCCTTCGCCCACTGCTCCAGCTCCGTGACCAGCAGCTTGCCGACGCCGTAGCGACGGAACTCTTTCTTAACGGACATGCGACGCAGTTCGCCGTCATCGTTCGCCTTCTTCTCGAGCGCGACCATGCCCACCACTTGAGGCTCTTTGCTCTCCTCAGTCTCCATGGTCGCGACCCAGAAGTTGCCTCCAGGGTTGATGTACGTGCCGGCGACGTCCGCCAAGTCAGATTCGAGGCAACTTCGCAAGTATTCGTGTAGCTTTGGTGCTTCCTCCTCTGGAATCGGCGGGAACCCGTCAATGAAGATCACGCCTACAGCCGCGCGGTCTTTGTCGCAGAACTGTCGAACGACGATCTTGGGCTGCGCTTCCTGGGTCATGGTGATGGATCGGCGATAGACGGAGATGAAGGTGGTGGAGGTGGTAGTGATGCGCTGTGTGGAGCGATGGAGATTGAGAAGTGAGTTCCTGAGTAGTGCCCTCATTGCGACGTCTGGACTGATGACAATTGGTAAACTAGCTCGCTCTCATGGCAAGCAGCACCAACATGGGAGCCACTTTGATCGGGGGAGAGAGAGGAGAGAATGCCGTGCGATTTGCAAAGCGAGCTGCTTGCGACTTGCTATTCGATCAGAAGATTCAAGTACCTCTATGTATTATTTAATTGCTGTCATAATAATATTATTTTAATTAAAACTAACCTTTATATAATCGTAATAAATGGATGATAGTCATTATTGAGGGACACATGAGCTAACAGATTACGGCGCCAAAAAGCTCCCAGATGTTTATGACCCAGTGGAGAAAGATTATCCGTCATCGAGATGTTCATGTTGGAGATCAAATTGAAATCGGAAATTGGACCCAGGCCATCACAGCAGCGCCTGTACGAATCATTCGTACGAGCCAGCTAAATGGTACAACTCACGCCTGCCAGGTTAGTGGTGTATGTGGGCCCTGACGGTGGGCAAACAAGACAGACTCGAAGCACGTTGTCGCAGAAGAGATTTGCAAGCGTGAGAAAAGTATCAGGGGATACTCGACCTCAACTTCCTCATGCCACATTTTCCATTATATTTGCTGGTGCCTCTGAACGTGCATGCCATGCAAACAGCTCCGCGCTGAATTCCTAAAGCTGCTTGACGAACTCAAAGATGACGAAGTTCGGGTCTTCTGAGATTGGCATCTCACTCTTCTTCTCATAGCCGGCGGACTTGTAGAATGAGTGCGCAACTGTCATCTCCCGACGAGTCCAGAGTGAGATCGATTTGAACCCATTTGTTTTCGCCCACTGCTCCAGCTCCACGACCATCAGTTTACCGATGCCGAACCTGCGGAACTCTTTCTTGATCGACATGCGTCGCAGTTCGCCCTCGCCGTTCTCCTTCTTCTCAAGCCCCACCATCCCCACGACCTCAGGGTTATCGCTATCGGTCGTTACGACCCAGAAGTTTCCGCCAGCGGCGAGGTACGAACCGGCGACATCGGCGAGATCCGACTCAAGCGATCTCTTGATGTACCCTTCCACGTATTCCCCGTCGTCAGTTGAATGGGAAACGAACCCATCGACAAACATCGCGAGCATAGTCGGGAGGTCTTCATCACGGAACTGGCGGATGACGATCTTTGGTGGCTCGCGGTGCTCAGATGCAGCACGAGTTGGCGCGTTCAACAGAGGAACCTGGTTCTGCACCTCGGATCGTGCTGGTTGAGGCTCTTGAGCTTCCGTCAAAGCCATGGATGCACCTGTATCGTGACGCTGTTGGTGTACTTGGAGCGAACGTAATCGACAGTGAAGCGAGCTGTCAGCAGATGAAAGAGAAGCGCGACAACCAAAGAGCACTCAGTGGACAAGACTTGGTGACCGCCAAACAGAAGACCCTCACTCACGTACTGTCAAACACAACCGCCAATCAACGAATGCCAACGAATCTTGGCACTTCAACCTTCATTCCTGCCAGCCTACATACATGTCTGCTCCTTCTCATCAAATATCACGGAAAGGGGCGAGCTAGCCTTGCTGGTTGTTCACAAGAAAGCCTAACATTACTGCGATCTCCTGACACTGCGCTCATCAAGCTACGCTCGGTACGAGAGACAGCAGTTGTGATTCTGTCAGTACTGTAACTATCTACTCGCTAAGAAGATTGTGAAAGTTGACCATAGCACACGTAGCAAACACAATAACAAATGAATATTCATGTTTTGTATCTCTACCAAACTCTGTTTCTCTTCTGGCCTTGGTGGAACTACACTGGAGATAAGTGAGAGGATGCATTACAACAAAAACGATGGCACCCTGCCATTTACAGCTGCTTGACAAACTCAAAGACGATGAAGTTCGGGTCTTCCGGGATCACTCGCTCGCTCTTCTTCTTGTAACCGATCGCAGAGTAGAACTTCTGCGCGACTTTCATCTCTTCCCCGGTCCAGAGCAAGATCGTCTCGTACCCATTCGCTTTTGCCCACTGCTCTAGTTCACTCACTAGCAACTTGCCAACGCCAAAGCGCCGAAACTCTTTCTTGATGGACATGCGCCGAAGTTCGCCTTCTCCACCGCCCTTCTTCTCAAGCGCCACCATACCAACTACCTGAGGCTCTGCGATGTCATTTTCCAAGGTCGCGACCCAGAAGTTGCCTCCTTTGTTCATGTAAGTATCGAAAACGTCTGCGAGATCCGACTCGAGACAGCTTTTGATGTACGCGTCCGCCATCTCCGCTTCCTCGCCAAAATGCACGGGGAAGCCATCGACAAAGATGGCACCGACGGCCTCGCGGTCTTCGACTCGGAACTGGCGGACCACGATCTTGGGTGCGTTCACTGACGAGGCAGCTCCGTTTGGGGATTCTTGAGCTCGCGTTTGAGCCATCAACTCGGTTGAGGCTGACGTGTTGGTGTGGTGTCTACAGGACTGGAAGCGGATTGGGAAGTGAGAAGAGAGAAAACATGCGAAGGTTTTGAGACGGGAGAAGGGAAGACAGAAAGATAGGAAGGAGCGCGCGAAGAGCTCAATTGGACCCAGCAATTCGGTTGACAGAATTGGAAAGTCTAAAGCCACATGCATTCTCTCCAATTGATTTCTAATCACGAAAAGCAGTTTTCCAGCACGTACCCTTTTACCAGTAGAATACCTCTTATCGACGATTAAACTTATTTTTTGTATTTAATGCCATCCTAAAACATTTTATTTGATCAAAAAGTAGTGATACAGATGTGAGAAGATTCTAACAGTAGACCATCACTCACGAACTGCTCACTCATCAGTCGCCAGCACCCAAACCCGCGAACCCTCACACCAAATTCAATCTCGTCTCCCCTTCCTTCATTCATTCGTGCAATTCGTCTGCAGGTTGATCACACCACACTCGCAATGAGCCCACAGGAATCTGTTATCGCGCACTCTGCCGCCGCTGCTGACGTCGCCGCGCTTCAGCGTCGCCTGCGCATCCGACAGTACGCCGACAATGACCACGCGACTGTCGTGAAGCTCTTCACCGAGGGCATGCGGTCGTACGCGGGCCACCAGGGCGAGGGCAACTTGCGCTACATACAGTGGTCGCTCGAGACTGATCTCGCCAACATTCAGGGTACATACATCACACCGAGCGGCAACTTTTGGATCGCGACCATTGATAGTGAGACTGCTGATGGCGAGGAAGAGAAGGAAGACATTATTGGCATGATCGCGTACCAGCCGAACAAGGACGAACAGGGCGACGGCGAGCTGCGCCGTCTGTCCGTCAAGAGCGCCTACCGTCGCTTCGGCATAGGCAAGATCCTCGTGGCACACCTGGAGCAGTGGGCGAAAACCAACGGCTATACGAGCGTGAGCCTCAACACCGGCACGGTGATGCACGACGCGTGCCTCTTCTACAGGAAGATCGGCTACACGCTCACGAAGACCGAGAACGTGTCGGGCCACTACGAACTCGCGTACTTTCGAAAGGAGCTCGTGTGAAGAAAGGAAAAGAGAGAGGAGAAAAAAAGAGGCTCTTGAGAGCATAGCCATTCATGCACAAGTGTGTGCGGATGTAATAGAGACTGTGAGCATATTGTCAAACATGGATCCAGTCAATCTATTTGGCAAATCAAGCAGCACCACATGTCTCGATGGGGAGAGAGTGCCGCAGTTTATGTTGCTAATAAACAAACCTTGATATTGACAGATAGCCTTTGTAAACATGCTAACGGGTGCGAACTATACATGAAAGCTTCTTGCATTGACTGTATATTTCAAACAATACTAGTAGTATGTAAGTACCCGTTATTCGAGGCGCACCATCTTTGACCAGCATCTCTTCTTCTTTGACATCAACCAAGCATTCCTTGTTTTTCTTCGCTTCACACAGCATCCAGTAAAAACAGACAACAGGCAGCAATGGGCGTAGCTTCCGACAACCACCAGCAGCAGCAGCGTAACAGCAGCACCACCGCCAAGAACCAGACAGCAACAGCGGCGGCTGTGCGTGTCCGCCCGTTCGTACCAGCAGATGCTGCGGCTGTCGCCGACCTCTTCACCGAGGGTATGTGCTCCTACGAGGCACACCAGGACGCCTATAACCTCCAGTACATCGCGTCGTGCTTGAACGACGACCTCGCAGACATCCAGGCCGCGTATATCACCACGGGCGGCAACTTCTGGGTCGCGACCACGCCAACGAAGTGCTCGGAGGATGGCAAGTCTGCAGAGATCGTTGTCGGCATGGTTGGACTCGAGCGTCAGTCGCAGAGCGAGGGTGAATTGCGGAGGCTGTCGGTAAAGAGTGCTTGCTTTCGCATGGGCATCGGCCGCCTGCTCGTCGACCACCTGGAGACGTGGGCCAAGACACACGGCATCAAGACCGTGACGCTGAGTACGGGCGTCGTGATGCACGACGCGATCAAATTCTACACCAAGTGCGGCTACAAATTCGTGAGGGAAGAGTCCGAGGCCGAGGACTACTGGCTCGCTTGTTTTGCCAAGCAACTGTAGTGCGTTGAGGTCCAAGAACTGTATGATTCCATCGAAGGTGCGCCTGCAATACTTAGCAGAAGGGATATGATAAATACAAGCGGCGTGTACGACTGGAAGGCTTCCTCCTGATGCTTTTGTCATACAGTATTGTTGGGCTCTCGACTTACAGTGTTCAAAGAGCTCCATAGGAGCGGCTGGCTCACCCTAACTGGGTGGCAACTATAACCTCTTCGACTGGCATAAACCGTGGATACAGAAAAGTCCCATCAAATGATTAGTGTACAGCGCAACTGTACCGCCAGTGGAGTGGGCGGCCCGTGTGTTCGGCGTCACTCCTGAATTCCTCCAGCGCCAAGCAAAGAGAAGCCATCGTCATACAACAAGAGAGGAATGGCTCCGATTGAGACTGTCGCGCCAGCAGCTCAGCAGCACCAGCCTAGCACTACTGCTGATGATGATGTGAACGACACCACCACGACACCACAGATCTCCATCCGTGAGTACCAGCCCGAGGACCACGTACACGTCGCCACGCTCTTCAAGGACGGCATGATGTTCTACACCGAGCCCAGCCACGCGCAGCACCAGGTCTGGGTTGACTACGTCACGCACTCGCTCCAGCAGGACTTGGCCGACGTTCAGGGCCACTACATGCACGAGGACTCCAATTTCTTCATCGCGACTGCCGTTATAGCCGACGGCAATCAAGGCGAAGATTAGCGAGAGATGGTCGTCGGTACGCTCGGCATTGAGAGGAGCACCACTGAGGGCGTCGCGGAGCTGCGACGCGTGTCCGTCAAGGCCGAGTACCGCCGCTTCGGCATCGGCAAGTTGCTCATGCGCCACGCGACCCAGTGGGCCAAGGACCGCAAGTACGTGAAACTCATTCTCGCAAATGCCGCGACTCAGTACCTCGCGCACAGGTTCTACAAATCGCTCGGGTACACGCTCACCAAGACCACGGTCTTCTGCCAAGAGCCCTACTTTGAGCTCACACACTTTGAGAAGGAAATTTAAAGCACGTGGCAGGATCGTATAATAAATAGAACATGCTGTGTCCACATCGATTGCTTTGACTTCAAGCACCTGAGGAAGCAAGGCTCAATGCTAGTACATACGAGCGTGCACGCCCAAGTATGGAAAGCACTGGATCCGATCCAATGCACCGGCTATAGACGATCTGTCTGCCTGCTGTCCACAAGAATTATTGCGTATCCATCTGTGCAGCTTCCGTGATAGATGAGACCAACACTTTCGTTTAACGTAATCAAACCGTCTACAATTAGAGAACTCGTTGCAGCACTGACCTTATGTTCATTCTTCATTATTCCTTTAAGAGAGCACACCAGTGCCAACCAGAGCATGGCTTTCACTGACAATGCGCCGCCAACTGTAAGTCATCCGCAAGTGCAAGCAGCTCCAAGACCCAAAGCACCACCTGAAGAAACCCCGAAGATCAGTATCCGCCAGTTTAAACCTCAAGATCTCGACGCTGTGCTCACGCTCTTCAAGGACGGCATGATGTTCTACACGGAGCCCAGCCACCCGCACTACCAGGTCTGGATGGCCTACGTCGCGGACTCCCTCAAGGCGGATCTCGCCGACATCACAGGCTTCTACCTGCAAGCTGAAGGCTCCAACTTCTTTGTCGCGACCATGAAGGACACTACAACAGGCGATTCCATCGTCATCGGTACGATCGCGATCGAGAGGAAGACTGCGGAACTCGCTGAGCTACGACGAATCTCCGTCAAGTCCGAGTGCCGTCGCTTTGGCATCGGGAGATTGCTCATGCACCACGCGACCCAGTGGGCCAAGCACGAGTACCAGTACGCGAGGCTAACGCTCTCAACGGCAGCGACGCAATACCTCGCGATCCGGTTCTACGAGTCACTCGGGTATGGATTCACCAGGACGAGCGTGCTCTGCGAGGACCCGTACTTTGAACTGACGCACTTTGAAAAGGAAATTTAACAAGGAAACAAGCATCGAAAGAGTTCGTTCGGTCTGATACTCCGTCAGCGTGCATTGGTTCGTTTCAAAACTCCTCCCTTCATCCCATCACATGTTGGCCATTCAATAGCCGTAATCCTTGGGACATCACCGCCCTCATCCAAACGACGCATTCGTTGCTGGACGGTGGCGAATCAGCAGAAAGCCGCACGCACTCATCCATTCGTGAGCAGAAGTGTTCATTCGGCGTTCTTCAACCCAAGACTCAAGCTCTCTGCTCCACGATGGCTCCGATCGAAGTCCAACAAGCCTCTTCCTCGACGTTGGGCTCAAACCAAGATGAGGCGAACGACAGCTTGCTATCAACAGCATCACCTTCAACGGTCGTGATGCGGCAATTCCGTGCGGAAGACCTCACGCAAGTACTTGAGCTCTTCCAAGACGGCCTTATGTCCTACACGCACAAGGACGACCCGCTCCACCCAGTTTGGGTCGACTACATCGCCGCGTCGCTGAAGAAAGACATGGCGGACATCCTCGGCCACTACGTCGGCGGCGGTGGCAACTTTTGGGTCGCCACTGCAACGAATTCCCATCCCAGCTCCACCAACCACTTCCACGAAACGCGCTTATCGTACGGCAGGGTAACCTCTATAAGAAGAAACTAGAGCTTCTCTGATTGCACCTGAAGCTTGAATTTACTAGTAGCTTCATTCGGATAGCACGCGACCATCGGTATTATTTATACTGCTCAGCGCTCAATTTGGCATGAGTCTGCAACTGCTGCTCGCTATTTCGGATGGCTACCTACACACACACAGGCGCGTATTGTTACTGCGTTCGCGATACTGGGACACCGCGAATCGCCCAACGAACAACTTCTTCGTTGCTCAAGATTGCACGCAAAACTACCTGATGTGCGTGTAAGACACCCTTTGCACATCCTCGTCGAGCAACGAAAGACCAGCAGACCGACAAGCGGCCGGACCCGTGATGAGCGTCCACCCAGAGCCTCTGCAGTTTTCCACCGCCCAGCCTTTAGAGCCGTACGTCGACCTCTTTCCACAGCCAAACCAGCCCCTTCAGTCGCAAAACCAGCAGCAACCGCGCCGCAGTCGAGTCTATCGAGGTTCTCGAGGAGCAATTCGGTTCTCCGTGAGTAGCCGAATCGTCTTTCGATGTCTTTGGCTGGCGATCCTGAGTCTCCACGCGATCGACGGACTCGCGACCCTCGGGACGATGGCGCTTTACTTCTACGTCACAGACCCAATGAACTCGTACAAGTTCGCGGCGCTAAAGCTCCCGATCGAGTTCTTCGACGGCATCGGGTACTCGTTCGGGTTTGTTGCTGCTCTTCACGGTCTCGAGGTCTCCAAGATGGTCTTCTACTCACTGAGACAAAGGCAATTGGCGTTCACGGCCCCAATCTCGGCCACTCCCGGACCTTTCGTTGACACTGTCACTGGAGACTCGGAACGCACCGGGTCTGTGGTGATCGTCCAGCGCTTCCTCAGCCGCACCTGGTTCCAGGTTCGACGCCCCTGGAAGGCTCTCTTCTCACGCAATGGGTACTTTGGACTCAACGGCCCGCTCTTCGAGATCTGGTTCCAGATACGAGAAGCCATCGAGATCGCCATGCAGAGCTACCAGGCGTACACGCTGAGCTACTCGGTGCCGCGCCGATGGATCAACCACCTGGCAGTGATGGCAGTGGTCCTCAATTGCTTCTCCACTCCGATGGCGCACCTGGCTCTGCAGGGCAAGGCGCTAGAGAAGAAGCGACGGCTGCTCTGCTTGGTCGCCGACTTGGTTCTCGATTTTAGCTGCTCGGTCGTCATCCCTCTCTGCATTCTCTACCCGTATTGGTATCAGTTCGACAAGAAGACCGGACAATTCCGGGGCGAGCTACTCTACAACGACGTCTGGTACGTCAATGCGCTGACTGAGGGCCGACAGCTCTTCATCACGTCCCTTCCTGACCACATCTCGACTCTGCTGCCGCATCTGGGCATCCTTACGTGTCTGTACAACCTCAAAACGTTGCTCCGCCATGCACCAGTGATGACCAAGCCAATGACGCTCGTACCTGAAGAAGCGGCACGAAGGGGACTAGTGGTAGTCGAGCAACTGGGGAGCGGCAACAACACCGTGGCTCAGCAGTTTGTACCCAGTGGCAGTGTGGCCAGCAACCGCCACTTGTTTGTCAACATCGTCTTTGTTCTGTTCGGTATCGTGATCGCAGCTATTCACGTGTATGCACAGGCGGTGTCCAATGCGCTCAAGCCTGGGTGCAAGTTGCAGCTGAGCCCTTGGTTCGCGACCAACTACTCGTGCTCCGTCATGGAGGTGAACTGCTACCGACAGAGCATCACAGGCGAGCAGCACCAGCTTGAAGCGATCATAGGAGAACTGCAGCGGGACGCACTGCTCACGCTGCTGCTCACGCACTGCCCCAATCTTCACGTACCTCCCGTGATCCAGCAGTTCGCTTACCTAAGCGGACTCGAGATCTTCAACTGCTCGATCACGGAGTGGGGGTCGGACGCGGCGATCCTTAGAGGCTACCACGACCGGATGAACTACGCGTACGTCATGTCCAGCACCCTCACAAGCCTCCCCGAAGGGCTCCTACATCAGAATTTGCCCGTGGACTTCTCGCATCTGTTCTTCGAACGCACGAAGCTGAGTGAGTTACCGGAAGACATTAATCGATACTGGGGAGCTCATGAATGGGTCTACCTGGGCTTCGAGTACTGCGACCTCCGGGAAGTCCCACTGGCGCTCGGTGAGATCCCAATGTGGCAGCTCTCGCTCAAAGGAAACGAGATTGAGGTGCTTCCCGACCTGATCTTCCAGCATCAGCACTTTCTATCGGTGGTCTTGTCCGAGAATCCGCTGCGAGCTCTGCCCTCTACGATCGGAGACACGAGCGACCTGGAAGAGCTGAGAGTGCGCTACACGAAGATCTCAGCAGCGCCAGAATGGCTCCTCGACTGGGTCGTAGCGGTGGAGAGCAGTCACACTGAATACTACTTGGTGGTGAGCGACACGCCACTCTGTGGTTCAAACCTCACGTCGAGTGCTTTCAGTGGCAGCTATGAAGGCGATACAAAGAGCCTCGCAAGCGATCAGCCCGATGTGAATGCTGCGCTTGTCAAGAAAATGTGCGGTTTTCTTGAAATCCCAGACGACTCGACTGCGTTGATCGTCAGCCAACGAACTCCGTGAAAATAAACGACCGTCTCTCAATCCGTTCAGGCATCACGTAGGAGGTTTGTGACTCTCGTGCACTTCGTGCGCGAGCACCGTGGCGTGGTTCTTCCTATCAGCACTCCCTCCATGTGTGAAGGTACCGAGATTAGGGAAGTTGACTTCCGAGAGTAACCATCCGATTGTTTTATTCGAGAGCTCAGATGCATATTGTGTAAGGGAATCTGCCTATCAGTATACTTACTACACGTGGTTACCCTGGCAACTCAAACTATTGGACAATATTCGCTCCTCCATGATGCAGCCACTTTAATTCAAATGTGAAATCGTTTCCTACACACACTCAACATACAGCAACGTGAGAATCGCTGTGCGCCGTAGAGAGAAAGAGAGAGAGAAAGAGAGAGAGGCCATTATCAGGTGCACAGTGGCCAGGAGCAAGCTGATCACACCGATTTGCATCATCGTCATGCAGATCGTTGGCGCCAAAGCTCGCAGTTGGAAGAGTACGCCGACCGAGAGCACGACGCTAGCGATGAAGATGCACATCCACATCACCGAGTTCTTGTCCCATCCAGCGTACGGATCCTGAAGCGGCATGGCGTCCAGACCCGCAATCGTCAGCAGAGCCGGGATGGCAGAGAGGAGGGACACGAGAGCCACATACCAGAGTGAGGTATTCTGAGAGTGATCGCTCAGTTCGTACATGCGCTCGATCGAGTACTAGCCGTGGATGCCGCCGTTGGTGAGGTCGAGGAGGCGACAGACCGCACGAAGCTGATCGAAGGAGCCCATGAAGACAATGCGTGGCGCGCTTGACTGCCAATCAACTGAGGTGATGGAAAGAGGTTGAGACCACCAAGTACATTGTTGATCTTCCGAGCGATGGGACAGTATTTATACTTGACCACCGGCGGCGGACGATGGTATATTCGGAGGCAATGAAGCTACTCATCATTCTTGCCTGTGACTTCGAGCTGTGCGGAGAGCTGCCAACATTAACATTCAGCGCCGGGGATTGAGGACAGTTCTTCGTCGTCGTCGCGGTTGTTCAGTCTGAACACCCTCCGATTGCCTGTCAAGGAAAGCTTTGTAAACCAATTCCTTCTCGGCGGTGTTATTTTCGAACTGAGTGAGCTCGCACCCGATAAGTTTAGGCAGCGAACATCGCGACTAAAGTTATATTTACTGCTACTGAACGAGTCAAGCCTCGCTACGGTAGACATCCGCGCCACTTTGTGCGAGACCCAGTGCATCAGATAGTTCTGCCTCAATGCAGATCTCGCCACTTGCTCCGAGTGCAGAGTTCATTCCCCAGCAGTAACGTTCAAGTACTGCGATCCGGCCACACTCGCCGCCAGTAGCACATCATGAGAGAACCCGAGCTAAATTCATCCAACTCGCGCTCTCGCCCCGTGCCTATCGCTGGGCGTGGTTCGCTCTCCTCGGGTTCCACTCGCTGAACGCCACAGCGATGGTTGAGATTTCAAAACTCTACTTCTATCTTTCGGTTCTCGACGTGGCATACAAGTTCAAATCGCTGCAGACCTCGATTCCCTCTCTACAAAGGTCTGGGGTCTCATTCCTGCTGATCGCAGTTGCACATTGGGCAGTGATGGCGCGGATCCTCTTCTACTCGCTCCGCCATAAGCAGCTCGCCTTCTGTAGCCCCGTCCAGAAGCGGCGGTCATCCCGATCTGAAGCGGAGCCTCAATCCCCACCCCAATTCATGGCTGTGAGGGTACTGTACTCGCTGTGGAGGCGGATTCGACGCATTTGGTCCGCTTCGTTTGGTCGCAACGGGTACTTTGGTCTCAACGGACCGCTATTCGACTCGGGTTTTGAAGCACGCGAGGTGATCGAGATCGTCATGCAGACGTTCCAAGCGCACAACCTGAGCTGGTCTATTCCAAAGCGCTGGATCAATTCTCTGGTCGCTGTGTCGACCGTACTGAACTGCTGTGCGACTCCATTGGCATACGCGATTTTCCGTGGGGAGTCCCAGCCCCTCGTGCGACGGCTCTTTTGTCGGGTTGCCGACATGCTTCTGGATTCGTGCTGCTCACTGGTGATCCCGTTGTGCATCTTCTACCCGTACTGGCGGAGCTACGACCAAGCAACGAGGGATTTCCAAGCGGGCGAGTATTTCGACGAAGTCTGGTACGTGAACGCGATCGCGGAGGGACGATACATCCTCATCACGTCTGTGCCGGACTACATCTCCACACTCGTGCCGCGCGCGAGCATCCTCTCGTGCTTGGTCACGATCGAGAGTCTGCTGCAGCAGAAGCGGACTGTCCTGGTAAGTCAACCAGCGATCGACTTGGCGCAGGCAACAGCGCCGGAGCAAAGGATCGCGTGGTTCACGACCAACTACTCGTGCTCCGTCATGGAGGTGAACTGCTACCGACAGCAGGTGTCGGGCGAAAGTGGACAGATCAATTCTGTCCGCAAAGATCTGGATCGGCTGGTGCTGCGACTTCTGGCTATCAGTCACTGTAGCGCTGCCGATTCCGCCGGCGATTCCGGAGTTTCCCTAACTTGGAGGGATTGAGGTCTACAACTGCTCGATTGTCGAATGGGGTGCAAGAGCTGCTATACGAGAAGGATTCCACAACGAACTGCGTCCGTGTTCGTTATGGTATTCGAGGCTACTCCGACCGAGTCTGGAAGCTCACGCAACAGATTCTTGGACACCGCGAGGATCTCCAGGCGATGGTTCTTAAAGAGCGCATCGGGAATGAACTCGATGCGGCTCCCCTGCAGTGAAAGCAGCAAAAGCGACAGTTTCCCCATCGCTGGAGGGATACTCGAGATGTTGCAGCCGCTGAAGCCGAGGTAGGTCCACTCCTTTCCCCCCAGTGGGTGTCAATGTCTTCTGGGATCGCGCTCAGGTTGATCAACAATGCTTTCGAGATCGCCGCCTCGGATACAAACATTTCAAGTATCCCCAATTGGCTATACGAATGGGTCACGCTGAAGCAAATCACGAGCTCGACACTGATCAACACGCCGTTCTGCGACTCGCTGCTGAAGAAAACGGTTGCTCTCGACAGCTCTTTGGACATGGGCCATTCACTGGAGAGAGCTGAGATGGTGGCTTCCCAGCTCTGTGTGATGAGGGACGCGCGCGTTCTTACCCTCGACGCGTTGCTTCCCCAGCGGTAGCCGTAAACCAAGCGCCATTCTATCAGTGTCAGCAACGCAAGTTGTTGTGTGGTACTGCAGAAGTACGTCGAACAGGGAATCGTTTGTGTTTATCTTCGGGGCATGTCAAACACCATCAAATGCGTGAAGAATCGTACCTCAATCGAGGTCTGAGCCAAATGTCCCACTCGTGCACTGTAGCCCTTCAGTCCATTCATTCATTCATTCATTGACTCAAGCGCATTGCAGTCAATACCCACGAATCATATATGTATTCAACACAAAAAACAACATGCACTTACCATAGAGCTTCTTTTCTTTACGACGCCAGTCGAACCACGATCCGCGACTTGTGCAGCGCGTGACCTGGTGCCTTGAAGTCGACGCGGATGCAGGCGTCTGCAGCCAGGAAACACTGTACTTCCGACACGCTGAGCGCAACACCAGAGCCAGCGTCGCGGTGCAGGACTGACACGCACTGGTCGAGCCGCGTGGTGCCGTTCCACACACTGAAGACTTCTTGAAGTGGTTCAATAATGGTCCCTGGCTTGGTATTAGTGTGCTGCAGATCCACGTTGATCTGGTACACGCCGTCTCGCAGGATCTGGATGCCGTTGTTCACGATCGCAAAGTGGCTGTCTGTGGTAGACGATGACGACTGGTGATAAGCCTGGAAGTTCGTGCGCTCCCAGTTCAGAGTTCCCGGAGAGCGGACAGTGCTGAGTGACTTTGCCGAAATGTGGATCAGCTGCTGGATGTGTTGCGACGGCGGTGGCTGGACGATAGTTGGTGTAGCTGGTGCAGCTGCTACAGGTGCAACTGGGCTTGGCAGCACCGCTGACTCTGGCGCTGTATTCACTGGAGTGACTGGTGTCATCACGCTCGGAGTGCTTGCATCACTGCTAGTCCCTGCTGATCGGGTGGCTCGACGCGGTGTTGATAATGTGTTTGCTGGTACGTCCCCAGCCGTCCGTGTGTCTTCTGCCGATTCTTCCTTGCTCTCCTCCTCTCCATCTTCCTCGCTCGCACTGCGATCGCTCGCTTCCACTTCAGCCACGCCCGCTGCAGCTGGGACCTTCTTGAGGCAGTGGCGCTCTTTGAACTTGTGCATCCAGCCGTTCGAGAGCTTGAGCTTGTCGTGCGAGATGCCGTGCTTGGCGCGCAGCTCCACCGCCTTCCGCACGAGTGAGTCGGCCGTGAGCGGCTCTATTTTGACCGCCTGTCCACTAACGGTATCACCACCACCATTGCTGGTAGACTGGCACGCGTGATAGTACGCGAGTAGCTCCTTCTCGAACTCGGGGAACTTGACACGCCGCGTCTTCTTCTTGCTCAGACTACCGGTGAACGCGGCGTCGGGTGCCTGCGCGATGCGGTAGAGCGTGGAGCGGCTGACGTTGGTCTGGAACTGTGCGCGCACCCAGTTCGCCACCTCAAAGTGCGTCAGTTGCGGCTGCGCGCCCCAGTACTCGCGCAGCCGCAGTTTCTGCTCGTTCGTCAGGAACGACCGCGTCGTGCTCATGCTCGATTGTGAATGAGCGAGCTCTCGGAGTTGTTAGAGCTGATTGTTGCACTGTGAAACAAGGACGGATAGCCTACTTTTACGTGGCTTTCATTAAGCGGAAACTGCTTTGATCACCAAACTAGGGTTGAACCACAGCAAACCAGGACACGATGATTCTCTGCTCGCCAGGTACCGTACACTACATGGTATATTCGCGCTCACTTTGTGCGTATTTTAGCTCATTCGAATTTAACCTTATTATAACAGTATTTATTTGTGTAAAAATGCGTATTTTACACATTTCGCTTTTTTAGCAGACGTATCTAACAACGTGTAGACTGTATACGTCTCCCCCTCCTGTCGATTTAGCGGTCTTGGTTGACTTACATTTTGAAATTGGCAAAGCGCCAAAAAGCGTCAAAAGTTCAATTAAGCCCAGCAACGTCAATCATCAATCATGGAGCGCCGCGGCACGGGCAAGCGCCTAACGGATGGCCAGCGCGTAGAGATCATCAAGCTCTTCGAGGGTGGCGCGGCCGTAACTGAGGCCGACGTCGCGCGCCGCTACGGCGTGTCGCGCTCGGCCATCTGGCGGCTGCGGCGCTCCAGCTCGCACATCATGGAGCGCTACCAGGAAGGCGACATCGAGTCCCGCGACGAGCGCCGGCGCGGCTCGCTCGGAAGCGGCAGCTCCAGCAGTCGCAGCGTTCAACAAGCTACTCAGTTTGTCGCCGAAGTCGCTGCTGTGTCTGCAGCCCGAGCCGCTGCGGTTGCTGCCGTCAACTCGGAAGCCGAGGAGAACACACAGATCGCCGTGAACGTCGAGGCGCTTACAGCGATGACCCCGGGCATGACCACCGCGATGCAGCTGACCACAACGAACAATGGGAATGGAGTGGTTGTGAACAGCAACAGCAACATCAACAGCGGAGGCGGTATGATACTGGGAATGGCGAGCCAAGGCGTTGGGCCTCATGCGGGCGGTGGCGGCGTGTTTGTTGGTAGCGCTGCGCCTGCCGGTGCTGCTGTGCAAATTGCGAGAGTGAAACTCAGCACTTCAAGTGGCAGTGGCGCTAGTACTGGCGCTGTCAGTAACGCTCGAGTATCATCATCAACGCCATCGCTGTCGCCGTCAACATCAAGTGAAGTGGAGCTAATCCCCGGCGCGGTTACAGTTGCTACTGCGCCACCGTCCAGTCCAGAGCCGGCGCTGCCGCTCATCTACATGTCCGCCAAGGCGATTGGCAGCCTGCAGTCGCCCGGCGTGATGAACTGGGAGCGCCTGAACGGCTACGACGACGCCAATCACTTCCTGATCGTGAACGGCGGTATCTCGATCGTGAACGAGGGCACGTACCAGATCAACGTCGACCTGGAGCACTCGCAGCCGCGTCAGAATTACAAGTTTGTGTTCAAGGTATGGGACGGCAAGAAGCTCATCGGCCAGTGTGGCTGTCCGCTGCGCACGAAGAAAGAGATCTCGTTCAGCACGCTTGAGCTGCGCTCCAAGCTCCAGGCGCACGCGCGGTTACGCGTCGAGTTCCTCGCGGCCGGCTACGCGTTCCACGAGAGCCGCATCGTGATCCGGCTTATGCAGTAAGTAAACCTTGAAAATGGCGTCGTCGCGACCAAGAACCGGCCCAATTCATCCCATATCTGCGACTGTCCCTAGCTGTGAACGTAGGTATATAAAACAACTGCATGTGAGAATCGAATCCGCAGCGTGCCGGGGTACACTATCAATCCCACAACAACAGAATCGCAGGGCGTCGATGACGAGTTTGTGCTATCCCGACTTCCAAGAACTCGTTCGTTACCTTGGTATTTGATGATGCGGTCAGTAAAGCGAGGGTCTTCTCAATCTCATATTAGTAACATGATGTGGATGTTAGAGGATGTTAGTTGATGGGTGTTAGCAGCAAATGTTAAACGCCCCTATTCTAACGAACCCACCGTGGCAAAGAGCTCAAGGTCAACCAGCACAACAAGACGCGAGGCGGCGGTTGATCATGAAGCACAACATGCCGATGGCAGCTCAGATGCGGCCACGCTCAAGCACACCGTCAGCGCTACGGCTGCTACTAATCGCCGCTTTCTTTTCCCTTCTGTACGTCAGTGCCATCTCGCCCACGCACGCAGAGTACGT
Organism: Globisporangium spiculum; assembly: GCA_023335655.1. NCBI lineage: Eukaryota > Oomycota > Peronosporomycetes > Pythiales > Pythiaceae > Globisporangium > Globisporangium spiculum. Next base: position 11,203 of record JAADVO010000288.1, on the reverse strand, counting down.
AGGTGCGGCGGCACCAAGCGGCGCGCGCTGCCGGATCTTCGTGCACGCGACCCACGCGCAGACGCGCTTCCTGCTCGTGGAGAGGTACGTGGACCAGGACGGCGTAGAGATCCACGACGACTTCCCCGTGGTCGAGCCGGCGCTGAGTGCGATCCCGCTCGAAGACGTGTACAAGAAGCTGCGACCGTCGTTCCTCAAGATCCAGGAGTTCCTGCTAGCGCGCGAGAAGCCGCTGCTCGTGGAGCCGCGCCACTGCCACACGCACTTGGTCACGTCCGGACCGGCGATGCGCGCTCTCAACAAAGATCAGCTGGACGTCGTCTACGCGCGCATTCACCAGGAGACTATGGAGGACGCGCAGTTCCCGTTCCTGCTGGCACGCGACGATTTGCGCACGATCCCGGCGGACCTCCAGAGCTACTTCCTCATCATTGGCTCGAGTTACCTGGACGGGAAAGTACCAGCGTCGCTCAGTCCGGGGAAAGACGAGCTCTACGGATTGCTGTCATTCAATGAGTACTCGGCCGAGATGGTGTTCGACACGCAGGAACGATGGCGCCGCACCAAGCGGCAGAAGCAGTCGCACATCCCGCTGAACATCACGGACTTCTTCAGTCGCGAGTACGTGGGCCACGGCCGCCACGCGATCCGCGACGCGCTGATCAAGCAACTGCATGTGGCCCAGCTGACCGAGAAGAAAGCGGACGCACTGGAGCACCCATGCTACTTCAAGGACTTTGAGACGGAGATGGATCAGGTGGCGTTGGTGGGCACAGGGAACGCCAAAAAGTGTATCAAAGAGATCCAAGCGTACGTCGACAAGGGCAATGCGGCGTGTCCAGAGGGAAACTTCTGCGCGTTAAACGGTATCGCGCAGCCCAAGCCACTGGGGCCAATGTACGGCGCGGGCCTCTTCAGGTCTGTGGTCGTGTACACGAACAAGGTGCTGCAGGTGAAACAGGCGGACGACGTCTCGCTCCAGTCGCTCGAGCTGCCGACGCCCACGATCGCGTCTCTTCGTGTCGCTGCCGACTCGCTCTGCGCACTCCCGTTTTCGCACGAGAAGGACTCCAAGCTAACGTACGGAGCTACAAAGAGCGACAAGCACAGCGCGTGCTTGGACCTGTGCTACGCGATCGTGCTGCTCAAGCAGTTTGGCAACACCGAGGACAGCGAGCGCGTGCACTTTGTGAGCCAGTACGAGAAGGCGTCGCCCAGCACCACGTCGACGGTGAAGCACACGCCCGAGGAGCAGGTGACATGGCTCACCGGTGCATTCCTGTACTTGGAGGCGATCCACGCGCGCAAGGCGTTCGAAATGGAGGCCGAGCTGCTGGTCGTGCAGGTGGACGAGGGCGTGCCGATCGGCTTCAATCTGAGCGTGCTGCTGTTCATGGCGGCGCTGGGCTTTGTGTACTGGACCACGGGCGGCGCCAGGAGGAACGCGTCTTCACTGCGGAAGAAGAGCAGCGGCTATCAGCGCGTGGTGAGCGGCGTGTCGAGCAAGAGTAAGCAGCAGAGCCTTTCGCAGAACAGTGAGCACTCGACCCAGTCAATCCTCTTCATCGACGACGCCAGCGAATGATTGAGGGTTCCGGTGAAGAGCCAGAGGGATGCGTTATGGGAGTGAGAATGAATGGATGGATGAATACCTATACAAAGAAAGCATCGTCAAACTTCTAGTCGCATTTGTCATTTTTGTCATGGAGCTCTTGGTATGCGTGTCATGGGCATTTCAGTACTCTTCTCTTCTTTGCTGACGTTGCGAAGATGCAGAGTGACGCTCCGGTGTTGTGGCAACGGTTGGTTACAGATCTGGGGTTACCACCGACTTCAAGGCTACATCCTCAAGAAGACAGCAGTCATCTATCAAAATTCGAATCATATATTATGATATAAACACAGATAATCTGTATTTGATATTATATTAACGATACTTGATTTCATCGAAGAAGCCATCGTTTTTCTGGTTACGCTTTTCTCGTTTTCGTTCTCTGCAGCAGCCAGCATTTCTTTTGCGTCTTCTTCAAATAGCAAATCTCTATACAAAAGAGAAAGAGAGAGAGCTCATTTACACAAGAGAAGCTCAACACACACAAGACAGTACAAGACAGAATGGCCAACCGCAGCACGAACGCGCAGGAGCTGGCCGAGAGCATCCTGTCGCTCTACGACGTGAGCTCGCCGAGCGACGCCGTAATCGCCAAGTACTACCTGCCGGACGCCGTGTTCACGGACCCGATGCTCACGGTCTCGGGCATCGATAACATCCAGGCGCAGTTCCGCTCGCTGCCCAAGTTCATCAAGTCGTCCAAGGCGACGCTCGTGCGCGGCTCCATGGCCGGCTCGGCCGTGCTCACGATCGACAGCTCGGTCGTTTACCGGCTCAAGCCGCTCCCGAGCCTGATGAAGGTCACGATGCGCCAGTTCACGGTCATCGAGCTCAAGAACTCGAAAGTGGCGTCGCACACAGACCACTGGGACTTCTACAGCGTGCTCTCCAACATCCCGTTCCTGTCGTTCTTCTACGCCAAGTTCCGCCCGATGTTTGGTTCTGCAAGCTCCGCGGTGATCAAGCGCCTCGTGCCGGCGCAGCAGCCGCGCGCGCTCACTTCGTCGCCGACGTACGCAAAGAGCGCCAGCGCCATGAGCAACGGCAATGGCGTCGGCACTGCTGTGGCGACCCACTGAGGATGATGATGCTGCTGCTGATGATACGATCAAGAGAGGGCGATGCGGGTGTATGCGAATAAGCGGAAGCTGCTGTTGCAAGACCATGGTGCCTGTGAAGGAGAGCAGCCGCCAGACGTACGTACTAATGGCACGCGCACGCTGAGTACAGCGCGACACCACCACGTTTTTGCGTTTATGTCGACTTTAGTGAACGAATAATGATGAGGATGCCAACCAGATGATGATGAATGAAAGATAGTTCATGCTTATAATGTTCATCGCTCTTCTTCATGTATCTACCTAAAATGCCTTTGCAGCTGAATGATGGCGATCCGATCTCTATCTACTAATAATCTCGCCTCTCGTCAAACCCTGCGCTGTAATGAGCAGGTCGGTTCATAATGCACATGCTGGAAAATACAGCCTACGGCAAGCCTAGACCCGCAAACGGGTCTCGTCCTGCAGGTTGGCCGGCTGGACGCCCATATCCAGTAGCTCCAATGCCGCGATTGTGGGCGTTCGGGTCCATGAACGTGCTGATGCTCGCCGCTGGGTTCGCGCCATAGCCCGCACCGCCCATCATCATCTGAGGCTGCTGTTGTGGCATGCCGTACTGTGGCTGCTGCTGGTATCCACCGTTTATGCCCATACCTCCTCGCATGCCTCCGCCCATCATCGGCTGCTGTTGCTGACCGTAGCCACTGCCATACGCGAGATTTGGTCCAGAGAGCGCGTCAAACGCACTGAAGTTCTTCGCTGGAGCTGGCCCGGAGCCGAACGGAGCTGCCGGTGCTGGTGCAGAAACTGCTCCAAACTGGCCAAAGCCGTTCTGTGATGACGACACTGGCGCTGGTTGAAGCAGACCGGTATTGCTGGAGCCGAATGGGTCAAAGCTGACGGGTTGCACCGGAGCTGGCGTTGGCGCCGCGAACACTGGCGCTTGAGCACTGCTGCTAGAGCCAAACGGATCGAACGATTGCATCGGAGCTGCTGGAGCTGAAGCAGGTGGGGCCACAGTGAATGCAGCAAAGTCGCCAAAGCCATCGTTTACTGGCACTGGTGCCGGAGCACTCGCAAACGCACCCCAGCCATCGGAGCCAGGGGACGTCGACGCAGCAGGGTTCGCAGCGGCGCCAGACCACTGAGGCGAGGAGAACGCGTCAAACATTGGTGCTGCCGGCTGAGGTGCAGGCGAAGCAGAGAAATCGAGCAAGTTGGCTGTATTTGCAAACGAATACGCAAGAGAGCCGACATCAGCACAAGATGGACATCGTGTCACCTATGGACCCAACAGCACACAACGAAACTCACCGCTTGGAGCTGGAGCAGGCGCCTGTGCTCGTCGCTGGCCGGAGGAGCTTTCTTGTCGAGTGACCGATGAATTGCTCGGCAGTTCTGAAGAAGAAGCCGCCGGGTTCTCGTCGTAGAACGCGCGGTCGTTGTAAACGCGGTTGATGAACTTCTTAAAGTAGTCGACGTGGTCCTTGTCCGTGGGCTTGCGCATCTGGGACTCGTCCCAGCGGCCGAGCCACACGCGCTTGGCGACCGCGTTACCGCCACCGTTCTCCTCTCGCAGCGCGTCGACTTCCTCCTTGCTCCAGTTGGACATGGACACACTCTATTGCATTCATTCATAGCAACAGCCATGCGGGGTCAGTACACGTCTCGAATAGCCTGGCGCACACAAACAGTCATGCATTCACACACGCACCTTGACGCGCATGGAGAAGCTCTGGTGCGCGCTCTTGCAGTTGGAGCAGACGAAGGTCTTGAGCTTCTCGCAGATGTTGCCGTGGCCGAACTTGTTGTACGCGTCGCAGTTGACGCAGTACTTGTTCGCCTCGATCTTCTTCACGGCATTGAGCTCAGTCTCCGCAGACATGGTGACGATGGTGCTGCGATAAGTGATATGGTGTGGTGGTGCTGCAGGCGGTGCTGAAGCTGTTGAGTGGGGCCACAGACGGACGGACGGACGACCGGACGAGCGCGCGCGTACGTGCGTGGAGAGAGGGCGAAGCTGGAAATGGCGGGCGATTGCCACGCACGCGGGGAGCTCCGAGGGAAAGCAGGCGAGCGAGTGCTAATGAGAGGGGGCTATTGATAGAGAAAGCTGCGCCGGCTATTTTTTTTCAGTCTGATGCATCGCGGGTTTGAAGTGTGGGTTTGATAAAAAAGGTAAATCTGACCCGGGTCAATTTGTATAGAGTTTATGATGGTGGTAATGTTAAATGGGTGGGTTTAAAATATGGGTCTGTGCGGGTTTTGGAACCTGAAAATACGCTGAACCATATTTTTTGCAGACGGTACAGTAAAAATCACAGAAAAAACAGGAAATAGAGTGCTTCAAGTCAGCTTATTTTCGGAGAGGAAGTCTATTTATGGAATGGAATCAGCTTATACACGGAATCAAGTCAGAGTAAGTCAATAGAATTCGGAAATGGCTACATCCACGAGCCATGCAGGACGTGAAGCACGGGTTTGTATCGGTCCTCACATACTTGGAGGAGAACACTCGTCACTCAGGCGAGTGGTCTCTGGTTGTCCTGATTCCTGGTATTTCGAAATATGTGCACCTCAAAACTCAGTCAAACGTTAACATCACGGTCCTCATTATTCTCCTTTTGATCGAATCAAGCAGGTATTTTGAAAGCATTCTTTTCGGCAGTCCAACTGGCTTGAATCACCAATGCTTCCGTCTTGAAACACAAGTTATCCCGTCTTGAAACAGAATGAGTATACACAAATACTGGATAAAAACACAATTATCCGGACAGCCGTATTGTTGTGCTGTCAGTTGGAAATCGACACGATTTTCATCCAAATGTTTTTGACAAACCAAACAAGAGCACTATCTCGATAGTAAGTTCGCACAGTTTGCGGAAAAGCAGCACTCGCTCTTAGGTGGGATTGATTCATTGTGAGCAAGGGCGAAAAAGTGCAAAGGTGGAAACCCCCTCCATCATCACTCCACTCCACAATTGAGCCCATTGCTGATTGTTGAGTGCGGGAAGGACAAGGACACACGCGAGGCGCGCGCTGCATGTAACAGACCATCCGTCCGTTGGTCCACTAGACACACTGACACGCACAGACACACACAGGCACACACCATGATGATGCCCGAGCTCTCGACGCGCGCGACGTACCTGCTGCGCGCGTGCGTGCTACTTCTGCTGCTGATCGTGAGCCTCGTGCAGCTGCTCTTCTTCGCGTTCCTCCCGGAGATCCAGCTGCACGCCGAGTACTGCAACGCCACGACGCTGGCGTCCAAGAGCCTGCTGGGCGTCACGAGCGCCGAGCTGCAGCCGCCGCTGCGGCTCTTCTACCAGTCGCTCTACCTATCGCCCAAGGAGATCGCGCGTCAGCTCGAGAAGGAGAAGCGCCAGAAGGAGCTCGACGCGTTCGAGCTCAAGGTCCAGGCGCTCAAGGCTACGCCGACGCCCAAGATCCGCGGCAAGGCGTCGCGTGAAAAGAAGAGGTTCGACGATGCGGCAGCTGTCGCGGCGGCGGAGAAGCAGAAGAGCGGCGATGAGGTCACGATTGCCAAGGGGTTCTTCCTGCAGGCACTCGGCCAGGGCCACGAAGAGCTCAAATCCGACTCGGCCTACTGCATCAACCTGGTGACACCCTCTGATAGCCCAGGCGTGCTGCTCGACTTTGAATTGTACCTGAACGCGCTGCCGTCGAGTCGCCCGATCTACTCATCCAAGACAGAGCAAATCGACATGCCGCCATCCGTGATCGACATCTACCTAGAGCGCCATCCGATCGACAAGAAGTATTACACACACTTCAACGCGCCGAAGGACAAAGCGATCTGGATGATGCAGAACGTCGAGTTCTTTGACCGCCACGAGCTCGCGAACCCGACCGTGGGCGTCATGATCGTGAAGAACCGCATTGGCCTGAAAAAAGTGCTCGAGTACCGCCAGCGCCACCAGCTTTCCTACTCGGTCTTCTACACAAAGCACACGAGCGCTGACCTGTATCAACCCGAGATCAAGCGCGACTGGACGAGTTTCTTGCACTTAGCGGGATGGAGTCCGTTCAAGAACACGCGCGTGATCCTGCAGGCGTGGGCGATGCACCCGGAATGGCCGAAGCTCGTGCTGCGTGTGATCAAGGCCGACATTTGCGCATGGATCGAGGACAATTTTGGCTCCGAGGATGAGTGGCGGCTCTCAAACGTGGACTACAAGTGCGGCTCGGAGCCACTCGACCAGAAGAACGATCTGCAGAACCGGATAGGACTGCATCTGTGTCCGAGCGAGACCGAGGGCTTTGGCCACTACATCAACGAAGCGCGCAGCGTCGGCGCGCTGGTCCTGACGACCAACGTGGCGCCGATGAACGAGCTTGTGGACGAGAAGAGTGGCGTGCTAGTGGGCAAGCAGCATGAGTGGTGGTGGCAGACTAAGGGCGACCTATTTATGCCGCTGGCGCGGGTCGACATTGAGGACATTGAACAGGGCGTGGAGCAGATTTTGCTCATGAGCATCGAGGAGCGCCAGAGGATGGGGAGACGCGCGCGCTCCAAGTTCCTCGAGGACCGCACGTACTATCTGAATGCGATGACCGCGCTCGAAGAGAGTCTCTGCCAGGACGAGATCCGTATCGACAAGCTACAGCCGTATCTGTACTAGAAGAAGAAGACCGAGAGCTGATCAATAGGGAGGAATGGCTGGCAAGCGATAGTTTACACAAAGCCTAGCGCGTATGTACATGGCAGTAGTGGTGGAAACGATGATAATGAAAGAACGAACGCCATAACGAGAATAGAGAAATGAATGCCTTTTAGAACCAATTTCCACATTGATTTTCCTTTTGTATCAAGTTGATACTCCATTAGCTCTAAAAGGAAGGTGATGCATGCTGGTGGGCTTCTTACATTCATTTCAAAGTTAAAGAATGGACTGGAGGAAGAGAATGAATGAATAAAAACTCGTTCGCTACTTGCTATTAGATAACCATACGACCTCGCGTTCTTCTGTGTGATGCGAGGTTGCTAGGACGCGCTCTGCTGCACGACCATGACAGGATCTACGCTCGACCCGCCTGCTACCAAAGTACTCGGCTCTGCTACTCTGTTGTCTGAAACCATCACCAGTCCTCGGTTCATTGGTGTTGATACCGATGTCAACCCCGATAGTTCACCACCACCAGTTTCAGTAATACTCTGTTGTTGCCTTCGCGCCTGGAACCTCGCGCGCAGGATGGCTCGAAAAAGGTCGACCGAGGCCTTGGAGAGCGCCACCGCGAGCATCGGGTTCTCCGTCTCGATGCGCACGAGGTTCGGCGCGATGATGATCGCGAGCTGGTCCACGCCCATGTGGTTGAGCTCCTGGAACTCGGCCACGTGCGCGAGCAGGTCCGCGAGCCACATCACAATGCACTTCTCCAGTGGTCCGAGCATGCTCGTGACGATCTCGGCAACGTTGTCACCGGCTTTACCTTCACCGATGATTTGCTCCATCTGGTCCGAACGGATCTCGTGGAAAATCGGCACCGGCAGCTCACGGAACCAGAGTTTGATCAGGTCCGCGAGCACGCGCACGTCGTGACTGGCGCCAGAGAACGTACCCGTGTTGATCTCGCGCATGGCTTGGTCGCGATCCGCCTTGTTTGGGGACTCACGGAAGATGTGCGGCAGTAGGAAGCCCTGCTTCGCGAGGAAATGCTCCTGCAGCATCACGAGCACCGCCGGGATGCGATCTTCGTACCCAGGGACCGCGAGCCGTGGTACTTGACGGAAATGCAGCTTGAAGTGCTGGTTCAGCAGCAATTTCGGGTCCGTGACGTAGTCGCCGCAGTCCGAGGAGGATAGTGGGGGCATGTACGCTGACGACAAGGCTTCTTTCTTGTTGCTGCCTTTGTTGTAGGCGGCGGTCGTCGTGGTCGAGCTGCTGCCCGTGCGGCTGCGCTTGGCGCGCTGGCCAGCGGCGTTCTTGGCCCTCGCCATGGACGAGAGCGACGCCGAGAGCGAGTTCGCGGCCGCACTGCTAGCGCTGCTGAAGCTGTTGATAGCCCCACCGCCATTGCTCTTCTTTGAGGTAGTAGTTGGTGGCGTCATGAGTCCGCTTGAGGACGCCAGGTACTCTGCAAAGTTGTCCGGCACACCCTCGAAGCGCGCTTCTTTGAAGTTGTAGTGGATGTGCACGTCATGCTTGAGGTCATACGGCATGCCGATTTCGAACATGACAGGCTCCTGGTTCTCGTCCTGCGGTTGGTTCTCATCGTCCTCGTCTTGCTTGTGCTGTTGTTGCTGGGGTAATTTAGAATCAGCAGTAACACTGCTGCCACTACCACTGATCTTGTCGGTGGCGGGTGAGCCGCGGCGGAGGTTCAGACACGAGCTCATGTTGTCGCGGATACTGTGCGTCCACTTGCGGCACAGCCTGCGACCTCTTGTGCGGTGACTATTGCTGGTGGAGCTACTGGCGTGGACCGTGCTGGTGCGATGGCTCGGACTGAGGCTCGAGATCGCAAACGTCGGCCGGGCAGTTGATGAAGGTGTGGAGGGCGTTGGCTCAAAGACGTGGACACCTAGCATATTCAGTACGAAGGTGGTGGCAATCAATGAACGCGTCAGCTCACGTACGTGGAGATTGCAAACAAGTGCGTGGTCGGAATGCGAATGCACCCATATGTAGTATATAGCATACAGTCAGCGTCAGCGTCAGTGTGTGCGTTACCTTGGGACGGACCGGTCGCCTTGATTGTTTTTGAACTCTGGAGCTGTTTTTGAGCGGCGCTCGTGGCTCGCAGAAGGAAAACGGACGGTCGTGGGAGTCTATCTGGCGATGTAGCTGTTGGGTAATGGGAGCGAAAGAGTGGAAAAGAAAAACGGTTAGTTCGTGGTTTTGCCAGGTTTTGCCAGGTTTTGCCAACGCGCGCGTGACGTCAACACACTGCGAGAGGGAGGGCGATGAATGGTGGAAGCCATACAAACGCAGCACAAAAAAGCAGCGAGCGCAAGTGAATATGTACCGTGGAACACTAGCCGAAAGCCAAGTGCGGTGAGGCCTTTTGCGATCTTTTCCTGGTGTGTGACTGCTGTGCCTGCCCCCCTCCCCTCCTGATATCTGCGCGGCACCAAGTGCACACCTCAAGCTCAAGCTTGAGCTCACAAGCACAGCTATTCCTTACCTTCTTGCAAAACCCAAGCCAAAGCCACGCAAGCGTGCGCGCGTTTCGAAACGAAGGCGTGCTGCTGAGAATAATTCTTTCCACGTTTTGCTGCCACTTTATGTATATAAATGCATATAAATGCGTCTCGCTCGTGGCTCTGAGCACCAGTCAATAATCAATCAGGTGCATATTCGTCGTTTCTTTCTTTGAAAAGGCGCGAAGGGCCGCTTTTGCGATCCTTTTTTACAGAACTGGGAGACCATCATTCTTGAAATAGTCTATTGGAAAGGTTCAGTGTGCAAGATGGGTTGTATGGTTTCGGCGGTTTCAAAGTTGCCGGTTGTGTGGGTGGCATGCCGTATGATAGGTTGATTTCTCCAGATATAGCAGTGATATGGCTCCTCGGTGACGACTTGCGTCTGCACATTTTGCCATCTTGATGGCTGCAGTGCTCACTTGGCGCTTGACTCAGTCTGAGCCACACACACACACTTCGTCTGTCCAACGCACGTGGCATTGGCGCAACGAGAACGCGACGCGGTTGTTGCGCTGTTGTAGGCGTATATGCGTGGCTGGCACTGACGTTCGTTCACGCGGCTGCTTTGAGTGGAGCGACCTGCACCGCTAGATGAATGACACTGCCGCTGCCATGGCTGCCAAATGCGTGTACATGCATTCCATGCATCGTGTATTTTGCCATGGGCATGGGCATGGGCATGGGGGTGCATTGCGAGACGAGAGTCCGCCCGCATACTTGCTCAATGGACTTGCGATGGCTTGGACGACTCGAGACAGGTGGGTGGGGAACTGTCGTGTGACGTGGCATTCCAAATTTCCTGGCGACTTGGACAGCCTACCGTAAACAACGTGGAACACGGTCGAATACTTCGGAGGTTGGTTGCAATGACGACTTACTCGTTCAACCCGGACTGCGTCAGGATAGTCAGTCAGGTTGGATGGACCTAATGCTCTTGGTGTTGCTGCCTGCTGATGTTTGGTGCCTGCTTGCTGAAGCTGGCGTATGTACCCATCGCCTCCCCATCTTGGTCAGAACAGCCACTCCCACACACACCAAGACCAAGACGAAGATCGCACCGAGAACTCACATTTTTTCACACACTCACACACGTGAGCCCAAAACCAATGTCTCCATAAACACACACACACACACACACACCCGTTTTACAATTACAGTCCTCCCCCCCCATTATGATACATGAAAAATCGTCCACAAAAATATCTATTCATAGATGATATTGAGAGTTTGCAGGTATAAAAAAAGGAGATAATATGAGAGTTGAAGCGCTCTGAAACGAATCCAATTTTGATTTGTTAAAAAAGAGAATGGTGCTGTTTTTGATCACAGCTGATTAAGAAGTTGACCGGGTGCTGGTGCGCCAAC